>JBAIZL010000001.1:128919430-129169430 GCA_036971475.1 Prosapia bicincta
GTTTTGAGGACAACTAGAAACAAGTCAGCTCCAGGGCCAAACCTTATTTGGTCTAAAAGAAGTGCCCACCATTGCAGGGTTTCCTGGTGCTCATGTTTGACGTAATATGGAAGTCCGGGAAGTTTTCTAGCAGTTTTGCAGGTGCTGTTGTGAAGTTGATTTAGAAGGTGGAGGGAAGTGATCACCCAAGTAAAACTAGGCTAATTATCCTCACTAATACTCATGGTAAAGTTCCGTTTCGGAGAGTATTAGTGGTCATATGGAAAAGAACAACTTTCTTCACCAGAGTCTTCAAAAGGGCTTTACTCAGGGAGTTTCGGGTTGTATCGAGCATACAGCAGTGCTGTCAGAAACATTGGAAGAGGGTAGAAAAAATTAGAGGCAAATTTTTATTGCTTAGGGCAATGCTTTTGATTCTATTCAGCATAACCTGCTGCAAATGGTCTTTTATCATTATGGTGTGCCACGATATTATGTTGTACCTTAATATTTTTTACAACTCTGCGTTTGTTGATTCAGTTAAGAGAGTGGGAGACGGATGTTTTCTCCTACGAATAGGGATTGTTCATGGGGTGCCCTTTGTCACCAATTACCTTTGTTGTGGTGTTTAATTTATTGTTTCAGATGCTGAAGAAAATCCTAAGTAATAGTTTGTATTGCCTAAGGAAGGGAAGATTGAGACTTCCTGTGCTGGTGGCATTTGCAGATAATCTTACTTTTTTAATGCAATACAGAAGACTGCCTTGGCTCCTAAGAGGGGTACTTGAGTTGTCTTTACTTACAACAATCAAAGTGTAGATATTTGGCCTTGGCAAGAAGAAGGATCCACCATGATGGATTTGTGTGTGGAGGATTCAAGAATTCTTTCAGTTAGGAAGTAGGCTCCCTTTAAATTCTTGAGAAAATTTGTCCAATTCCAGGGGAGTTTCAAATGGGAGAGGGCGCTTGTGGAGGTTTATTCCGCACAAATACCCTTTAACATTTAAACTGTTTACGATTTTGTATTTGGGTGACTTCACAATTGAATACTATATAAATGCATTGTAAATAATTTTAGACACTGTTATTGAACAATTTAAATTTTCTAAACGTCATATTTCTAAAAATATTTTGAGTTGTTGAAACATGTAAGCAATGTATACTAGATCACTGTTTTTATTACGGTGATTAGAGGTGTTTGCGGGTTATTTTCCTGTAATAAAGTAATTCATTGTCTTAACATAAAAAAATATTTTATCGTGAAGGTAGGCCCTTATATATAAGAATATGAAATTAATTATAATATTTAGTTAAAATAGAAATATTTTTATTCAAATATATAACCCTAAAAATTAGTGGGTGAAAAAAAATTGGCTTTATAACACAACAGGTTCTAGCAGAATCTTACAATCTTTGTTGAAAAACCTATTCATAATTGTTCATTTCTAAGCTTACTAGTCACCACTAAGGTAGAGTGAACATGACCCATTCTCATGAGAATTATGTTTCTTTTTGCTGTTCTCCCTTGCCTTTCTGGTTCAGTATACCACAGCATTTTTCGTTTCTTACTATATACAGATTCTTTTCTATTGAAACACTGCACTGTAAAAGCTTCCTGGTGGATGTTTAGCGGTATTTTCTCTAAAACCTCAAAATCTGACAACATAGCATAAAATTGGTCATTTCCAGATTCACCTATTATGTCTTCATTTGTTTTATTTACAATTTCATTGAATTCTTCGTCATCTGTCAAAAAGACTTGTTTTTATTAGAATCATCAAAGAACTGTCTAACAATATTTCCGGTAGAAACTATTTATTGATTTTCTTCTTTTTCGACACCATAGCACTTTACAAATTGTCTCCTCTTCAAATGGAGCAATAGTAAAATGTGAAAATTAGATACTAAAAAGACATAAAACACTAAAATAATAATAACAACAAGAACAGTCATAATTTAACTCCACGATGTAACTCCAAGAGGAACTCAGCACAAATAACTTACACGAAAGTGCGTTTGCGGACAAAACCTCAGTAATCTGACCGCGCGTGACAAAGATTAAATTCACACTACAGCTATGAGGAAAAAATGAACAAAATTAAGTTGCGCCGTTTCCTAGAATGCAGGTTGTGGAATAACGAGCTGGAAATAAACTTCTGACAACTAGAAATACATTTTCTTAACAAATAATGGTGAGGAGAAAAACTCCGCATGCGCCCTCTCGAAAGTTAATTGTTCATTCCAACTGGGTCTGAAAAGGGTGAACAGCTTTCCTCTTTCAAGTCCAAGAAACGTTTTGATCTATAATAATGTGTTCATTTCAATTTTGAGCTGGCCCCTTCTTGTTTACTCTCTTAGTAAGAGTCTGGTTAATAAATCGGATGGAAATGCTACAAAACCATTAAAGAGCTAGTTTGGACTGCAGAAGTCAATGGATACGAGTATGTTGTAGAGAAGTGAGGGAAAGTTTGGTGGGTGGAGTTTAAGAGGAGATACATGACTTGTATCAGAAATAATAGAAAGGGTTTGGGTTGGGTCAGTCATCGGCCAATTACAGAGGTGGAGCACATAAGGAAGAAACTTATAGAAGATGATGAGCATGCTATGCATGTGAGGGCGCAATCTCTGTTGTGGCAAAGGAGAGCCTCCATATATGATTGATCTTTTGAAATGTTGAAATTCTATGCAAATGTTTTGCAAGGGACAATCCCAGATCCAAGTAATCTGTCACTGGAGTCTCGCATTGGATAGCATGTCTAATTTGTGCTCGGCAACATCTGCTACGGCCTGCCATATATTGGTTAGCTGTCCTCAAGCGTTACATGAAGGACGATTCTCTTAGCGCCATGATAGAGTCAGTGATTTTGAAGGAGGTCGTACGTTATGTCATTGCTTCGGCCAAGAGGAAGGAGTTTAAAAGCCTGAGGTGATTAAACTTACGCTCATTGAACCTTCTTTTTTCAAGTATCATATTTTAGTTTTGAAATATGCATGTTAATAATGAAAGAAGCGTTTAAAATTTTTTCATTTTCAAATAGGGAGAAAAAATCTCATTATGTGACTAATCATGTAACTTCCTATAAAGGGACTGATCATAGGTTAAATTATTAAATAACTCTTTACAAATCTATAATCATAATAAAGTTTAAAATTCAGAAATAAAAAATTGGAGAATTATACACAATTTTTTGCATAATAGTTAAGAGGTCAAAAAGAAATTGCTTGCTGAAGGATTTACTAGACATAACAATGGAGGAAGAAAAGTATTAATGAAAGTTGTGAAGATCAGAGAAAGCTGAGATCATAGTCAAATATTTGCATTCTTTGAATTCAGTGAAAAAGACTGAATTAATGACAAATGACGGTATAAAAAATTATAACTTGTTTAAAATATTGACATAGATTTCAAAAAAAATTATTATTTTTATAAAATGTGTCACACAATTTGTTTAAACTGTACAAAAATATATATTTTTTTAATGGAAAAATAAATAACTCGCTATGATGACTATAGAAGCCATTAATTTTAATCTATAACTTATTAAGAAAACTCACCTCAAGGAAATAAAATAAACATATCATTTGATTTTAAAGGTTTGCCTTATTTCTGTTAATTGTATTAAGTATAATCTTGTTTTTTCTACAGCCGTCTTTTTATTTGAAAGAAATTCTATATCTCAAAATCTTTACTATTAAGTTGAAAAATGATGAAGAAAATGGCAAAAAAGGCAAAAAAATGTACTACAGACATTTTAGCAAAAATAAAATTGTTTAACATTTTTTTTAAACCACTAACCCATGATCCAAAGACTTCATTCAACATAAATTATTAGATAAATATCACATAACAAGTGGTAGTTTCTTAATAGAAACTGTCATTTTAGAAAATATTTACTCCATTTTGATGTTTGCTCATATAAACACACATCGTCATATCCACTCTGGACGTTTTCTCAATCTTTCCACGGAAGACGCTTGCGACATTGGCTAAAAAAAAAATTAAAACAAGATTTATTAAAAGGAAAGATGTTTCAGCAAGAGAATATTCCAACTCCTTACTCAGACCTCAAACCGTCTAGATAAGGTTTGGATGGTTTTGTCAAAGAGCGCATGCAAGAAACATAACAAATGGCATACATAAAATTTATCAGAAATGATTTTAATGATTAAGAGATACATCCTACTGGACAAAACTACTAATATAAAAATAATAGAATATGTGAAGGTACATTCTTACTAACATACTCAGAAATTACATGTCCATGAAAAAAATTTATCACACACACACATATGTATCAATGAGTGGTTCGACAATGTTCAAGTGACCGAAAGGTGCCTCATCACACAAGGTAAAATTATTGCACTTAGTGGTGGAAAAAATTATTTACAAGTAATAATAATAACTTCATAAAGTCAGTGCAACGGAATAATAATGGACAACATGATATAAATACAGTCGAACCTCTGTATAACGAAGTCGATTATCCAGAGAAAAAATTCATTGTACAGAGGTTATTCGTTATTGAGAGGTTGTGTTGTCAAGAATGCTCCCACCCCATCTGACTGATCTTACCGCATTACGCATACCACACTACGTGCAGTAATAAAAGGGATACAGTATAATATCGCGAGCATAGTTATTCTTTCTTAGGTATGTTGAACAAATATATATATTTCTCGGCCAAGTGACCGAAAGGTGCCTCATCACATAAGGTAAAATTATTGGACTTAGTGGTGGAAAAAATTATTTACAATTAATAATAATAACTTCATATATATATATATATATATATATATATATATATATATATATATATATATATATATTGTAACATTTATAGAATGGGCTATATAATATTATTTAAGAATTGGAAGAATATATTGAGATGAAATTGTGATAATAAAGAATTATGAATTGTTCCTGAGTTGTTTGTGTTTTAACTAGAAATAGATATCATCATTCAAATAAATATTTAATAATAAAAATAATAATAATAAACATAGTTGTATTGCGTTTTATAAATATATTACAATATATATATATATGAATCTCTATTTTTCTAGTATGGATGTTCGGTCCGTGATGTTGGTATTTGTTGACGTCACATTCTCTTGAGTCATGTGTATAACGTTTTTGAATAGTATGTCGTCTGCATATGTTTGTAAGTTCATTAAATTGTTGTGTATGTTTTTATAAATGTGGTATTTTTTAGTGAGTTTAGTTTTATTGGGTTATTATTTATTTCAAGTAGGGTTAGGTTATTTTCGTAATTTGTTATTTCATGCTTATGTGATATTAGATGTACTGCAACATTTGATACTTTTGTATTTTTATTTTTGAATGCTCTGTATTGTTCTTCAAATCTTATTTTAAATGATCTAGTTGTTTTCCCTATGTAAAATGCGTTGCAGTTGTTACATGTAATTTTGTAAATTCCTGATAGGTTATGTTTTTCTGTATTTGATTTGTGGTTTGTGTTATTAAGATATTTTGTTGTTTGGTTTGTATGTTGGAGTGTAGTATTCTTTGTTGTATATATTTGTTAATTTTTCTATTTTGTTATTAGTGTATTTATATTTTAGGTAGATTTTTTTAATTCGTATTATTTTTGTGTTCAGGTTGTGTTGAGGTTAGGTTTTTTTGTAAATTTATTGTATATGTTTTTTTAAGGTGTTTGTTGTATCCATTTTCTATTGCTATTTTTGTAATGTTGCAATGTTATAACATTACATGTAACGACTGCAACACACTTTACATAGGGAAAACAACCAGATCATTTAAAATAAGATTTGAAAAACATTACAGAGCATTCAAAAATAAAAATACAAAAGTATCAAATGTTGCAGCACACCTAATATCACATAAACATGAAATAACAAATTACGAAAATAACCTAACCATACTTGAAATAAATATTATTATTTATATAGAACTAAACTCACTAGAAAAATACCACATTTATAAAAACATACACAACAATTTAATGAACTTACAAACATGTGCAGACGACATACTATTCAAAAACGTTATACACATGACTCAAGAGGAAATGTATGTGACATCAACAAATACCAACATCACGGACCGAACATCCATACCAGACAAATAGAGAAAAGTTAAGCAGTGATTCATATATATATATATATATATTGTAACATTTATAGAATGGGCTATATAATATTATTTAAGAATTGGAAAATAGATGAGAAATAACTCACTCAAAATTTAGAAAGAAATTCATTAAAAGATTGGTTAGGTTAAAATTGAAACTAAATTCTGGTAAAAGCCTAGGAATTGTAAACAAGGTTTTTGAACTGGAAATGTATTAGGAAATCTGTTATATCAAATAACCTAACACATAAATTAAAATAAGATAATCTAATAATAGTTATGTGTAAAGAAATTTGTAAACTGTAGGAACATAGGGCTAAGTAATTACTTGAAGGAAAAAGTGAAAAAACGATTGTAAACAATGTAAGGTTATGTTTATGAAAGACCAAGCAAAACACACAAAATTCGGAAATATCTCAAAAGTAAAACACAAAGACACTTCACACACTAATAATATTAATAAAATAAACACTGGAAGGTTTGTTGACGATAGGAAATTGAAACAGTAAGTTTCAATCAGGTTTAACCAAGTTAAAAGGCCATTCTAAACAAACTTGTGATATGTCAGCTGTAAAACAGATGTAGGTCAGTGTGACAATCGATTCTATTGAAGAAAAAGAAAACAAACTAGATTACAGGCAACATGTGTTTTTTGGAGAAGAAAGGCGGCCATATTTTAAACAATTTAAGAAAAGCTAAGGACGCGTAGTTAGAGTTTAGTTGGATGGCGTGGGTGACGCTTACAAGATGGGACCTGCCAGGACCAGTCAAAATTCTATTTTTTTGGAAAGAGTTCGTCTAAATTATACAGTTTTGTGAGTAAACTTGGCCAGATTAAACAGGAATAAGAAAATTGAAAGAGTTAATACAGTGAAAATATAATTTAAAAGAACTAAAACGGATTTAAGTGTGTGAATTGTTTAATTGGAGAGAACGGGAATTTACGTAAGCGACCAGCAAAATTTTGATATTTATTAAGTTGAGAAATAGCGCTATAAAAATAACTTTAGTGGACTTTTAAGATAGTAGAGAAGTTAAATTTGTATATTAGGATATCTTATAGTTAATTAATAGTAAGAAATAAATCCAGTTCAAATAGTTTGGCCTTTTTGCATTTTCAAAATTTAATATTGTTTGTTCAAAATTTATTTAATTAACCTAAGAATTTCTAAAAATATAGCCCATACTATAACCCCGAGATATCAAGAGATCTTAAACTAGCCAAAGGTATTAAAATGTGGTAACTAAAAAATTAAAAGAAAATAAGAAATAGTATATTTTGTTAAAAACTTGTAAGTTGTAAAATTTTGTTTTGTGTTAGATGTTGAAATAAAATTGTTCTAATACAGTTTTGAATTGTTCTTGAGTAGTTTTTTTTGTTTTTAAATAGAGAAATATCATTCAATAAAATAATAAATAGTAAAACCCCGTTGCGTCTGTTTTATAAATACTTTACATTTGGCACACCAACGTGGGGTACGATTATAAAAAAAAAAATTGTTTAATAAAGAATTTTAAATTATTCAGGAGTTTCTGTTTTGTAACTAGAGAAATTTATTTAGAGAGATTTTGAAATAAAATTAATTTAGAACTTTTTATATGAAAAACATTTGAACTGGAAATAGATTTAGAAAAAATTTTGTAAAACCAAACACTGAGTTGAATAGAATCAAGGCTAGGTTTATAATATATATAAAAATTGTTTAATTTTGTATAATAAGTTACTTACAGAAAAAAAAAAAAAAAAAGAAGAAAATATTATAGGCGAGCTGGTAGTTGTAGGGGACTAGGAAAAAGGGACAAGGTTAAAAAAAAAAAAAAAAAAAAAAAATAGAAATGGTAGGCACAGATATGCAAATAAGAAACATTGAGGTAGAAGAAGCTAGGGGACTACCACCTATGCAAACCCAACAAAAAAATTGGGGAAATGATGAGAATGAAGATTTGAGGGAGATGATGAGATCTCTCATGGAAATGAGCCGAAAAGGAAAAGAGGAGATGAAAGAAATGAGTGAGAATATGAATAGACAATTAGATAAGATGGACGAAATAAAAAAAGAAATGAAGGAGGATTTGAAATCCATAAAAGAGGAAATTAGGGAGGAAAATAGGAAAATGATGGAGGACATGAGGCGACAGTGGAGGACAGAGAATAATGATGTAGTAGAGGATGTGAGAAGAGACGTAGAGGAGAAAGATAGAGAATTAGAGGAGGAGATTAAGGAAAATTTTGAGGAAACAAATGAAATAATAGCTGATGTGGTAGAAATTAATGAAAAAGAGATAGAGAAAGTAGAAAATATAACAAAGCAAAACAGGGAAGAGTTAAGAGTTTTAAATAGGGAGATAGGGAAAGTGAAGAAAAACACAGAAGAGTTAGGAGAGTTAAAATTAAGAAATGAAGTAGGAAAGATGGAGGTACTGCCAATAAAAAATATAACAATTCAAACCGCAACTAAAAGGAAGACTGAACAGATTAATAAAATGAAAATGGTAATAGGAGAAATGGAAGGAGTTAAATATCCGTTTCAATGCATAGTGGTACAAAGCTTGTTGAGAGAAATGATCATAGGTACGGATATGTTAATGGATGTGGAGGCACAACTCAAGTTTGGAAAATGGGAAATGGAATTTAAATATGAGAGTAACACAGAAAATAGAACTTATGAAGCAGATGGGAGATACAATGGAGATGTAAATGGTGTTAAGGCAAGGACAGGCGTGGGGACAAGAAAAGAGCATGGTGCCCACAGTCAATTGGAAAACTAAGACAATCAGAAACCCAGAAATAGAAATTAAATAGAGGAAACAAGTTTACAGGCATTAATAGACACAGGCAGTTATATGACATGTATCAAGGAGAAGCCGAGAGAAAGGAAAATAACAAAGGATAATAAGATGGAAACAACGGGAATGACTCAGGATATAAAAGTATTAGGAGAAGGAAGCGAATGTAGGAGGGATAGATAACAAATAAACCGGAAATGACAAGGGACCAGAAATGACTTAATAATTAAACAAACACTTGAAAAAAAAATAAAGAAAGAAAAAATATATAAATTTAAATAAAATAGGAAGGGAGATATTAAATATAGGTAAAGGAAGCAATATGAATAAACTCTAGGTGACTATGTGTATAAGAAAACGTTAGCAGGAGATAAGTTTTAAGGGATGGTAACTATATCTACGATAATTTATTGGAAACTTCGTCGAATAATGAATAAAGATAAAATTATGTATATTTAAACTTCGTCGTATTGTAAGGAAGAATCTGCGTTGATAAATAATGGAACTTCGTCGTATATATTATATATTATAAAAGAAATATGAATCTATGATAATAAATATTAAAGCATCGTTGTAATAAAAATATGGTAATTGTGTATTTAAACTTCGTCGTATTGTAAGGGAGAATCTGCGTTGATATATATAAGTATTAAAACAAAATTTATATTCGTTGATATAGGGATAGTGTAATCGAAGGGACTATAGATATGATCAAATAGAGTATATGAAATTGCAACCTTTAAAAATATTAGATGTTAAACTTCATACAAAATAAACTGATATGATATAAGAAAATAATTGAACTGGATGAGCATAACAATATAAAAAGGGGAAATATAATTTGGAAAAAGGGGAATTTGAAAATAAAATGAAATATATAAATAACGTTGATAATATGTGAAATAAAATAAAGGTCTACGTGAATAAGGGTGTTAATGATGTTGATGTCGTCGAAAATATGTTAAAATAAAATAAATGTCTACGTTAATAAGTGGAGGTAAGGTGAATTACCGTCATATATATATGTAACAAAGTATATAGTATAATAAAGAGTTTTAAAAAAAAAAAAAATAATAATAATAATAATAAAATAATAGTAATATGAAATTGGGGTTAAATTTAATATAGTTGTGTTCAGATAGAGTTGATAGATTTATAACTGAAGTGAGGTTGAGGCAAGGTTAAGACAAATTAATTTTAATTGAAAAAAAATTTATGATGAATAGTTGGGAGGATGCGAAAAAAGAGATAGTAAATAGAATAATAAATAACAACATATAAAATTAATGAAATAGTATTATGCGAGTTTTAAACTAGTATAAACCATGTAAGACAAGTAGCTTGAAGTGTTCAGCTCAGTATTTGATTGGTAAAGAGTTAAGATAAAATTGTATTATAGAATTAAGTATAAATGGACGAAAGTGGACAGATGAAGGTATAAATGACTTTTAAGTGGACAATTATAAAAGTGGTAAAGACAATGGACAATAAGTTAGCCAAAGTGTTGAGGTATAACGTACTCAATAAAAATGTGTTCAGGTAGTTATTAAATAAAATGTACAAGTAGGAAATAAATGTAAATTTAAATTTAATTTAAAAAAAAAAAAAATATGTATATTTAAGTAAGCTTGTAAAATGTAAAAAAAATGTGTAATGTAGATATTAGGATTATTTTTTTTGTTTAAATTAAATTAGGGGACATTGTAACATTTATAGAATGGGCTATATAATATTATTTAAGAATTGGAAAATAGATGAGAAATAACTCACTCAAAATTTAGAAAGAAATTCATTAAAAGATTGGTTAGGTTAAAATTGAAACTAAATTCTGGTAAAAGCCTAGGAATTGTAAACAAGGTTTTTGAACTGGAAATGTATTAGGAAATCTGTTATATCAAATAACCTAACACATAAATTAAAATAAGATAATCTAATAATAGTTATGTGTAAAGAAATTTGTAAACTGTAGGAACATAGGGCTAAGTAATTACTTGAAGGAAAAAGTGAAAAAACGATTGTAAACAATGTAAGGTTATGTTTATGAAAGACCAAGCAAAACACACAAAATTCGGAAATATCTCAAAAGTAAAACACAAAGACACTTCACACACTAATAATATTAATAAAATAAACACTGGAAGGTTTGTTGACGATAGGAAATTGAAACAGTAAGTTTCAATCAGGTTTAACCAAGTTAAAAGGCCATTCTAAACAAACTTGTGATATGTCAGCTGTAAAACAGATGTAGGTCAGTGTGACAATCGATTCTATTGAAGAAAAAGAAAACAAACTAGATTACAGGCAACATGTGTTTTTTGGAGAAGAAAGGCGGCCATATTTTAAACAATTTAAGAAAAGCTAAGGACGCGTAGTTAGAGTTTAGTTGGATGGCGTGGGTGACGCTTACAAGATGGGACCTGCCAGGACCAGTCAAAATTCTATTTTTTTGGAAAGAGTTCGTCTAAATTATACAGTTTTGTGAGTAAACTTGGCCAGATTAAACAGGAATAAGAAAATTGAAAGAGTTAATACAGTGAAAATATAATTTAAAAGAACTAAAACGGATTTAAGTGTGTGAATTGTTTAATTGGAGAGAACGGGAATTTACGTAAGCGACCAGCAAAATTTTGATATTTATTAAGTTGAGAAATAGCGCTATAAAAATAACTTTAGTGGACTTTTAAGATAGTAGAGAAGTTAAATTTGTATATTAGGATATCTTATAGTTAATTAATAGTAAGAAATAAATCCAGTTCAAATAGTTTGGCCTTTTTGCATTTTCAAAATTTAATATTGTTTGTTCAAAATTTATTTAATTAACCTAAGAATTTCTAAAAATATAGCCCATACTATAACCCCGAGATATCAAGAGATCTTAAACTAGCCAAAGGTATTAAAATGTGGTAACTAAAAAATTAAAAGAAAATAAGAAATAGTATATTTTGTTAAAAACTTGTAAGTTGTAAAATTTTGTTTTGTGTTAGATGTTGAAATAAAATTGTTCTAATAAAGTTTTGAATTGTTCTTGAGTAGTTTTTTTTTTTTTGGTTATTAAATAGAAATAATATATTTTCATTTAATAAAATAAAAGTACATTGTATTGTGTTTTATAGATACTTTACAATATATATATATATATATATATATATATATATATATATATATATATATATATATGAAGTTATTATTATTAATTGTAAATAATTTTGTCCACCACTAAGTGCAATAATTTTACCTTATGTGATGAGGCACCTTTCGGTCACTTGACCGAGAAATATATATATTTGTTCAACATACCTAAGAAAGAATTCAACTTAGTCTTATGTTACACTTATATGTTTATTACCTCCTTAATATGTTCATTAGCCAAATTGTTAATACATACATTAAAATTTTTAAATAACTCATACAATAGAGTTTTAAACAATGTTTAATTCAAATTACTAGTCTGTTACTTACCGTCTTTTGCAAATTCTTTTGCATTGCATTTCAACTACATTTTAATAAAGGAAGAACTCTATTGCTTGCTTTTCTCTGTTGGTTTGAATAATCTTATTCCATTGCACGTTTGGTTATTATAAAACAAATAAAAGACACAAAACTCACAAATTAATCATTTATTAACTCATACGCGTTTCGATTGACAAAGTAATCATCATCAGTGAGTGTTGCTACTACAAACTCTATCTTACAACTAATACAACTTAAACAAACTAGTTAGTTGTAAGTTAGAGTTTGTAGTATCAACAATCACTGATGATGATGACTTTGTCATTGAAACGCGTATGAGTCAATAATGATTTATTTGTGAGTTTTATGTATCCCTTTTATTTATTTTAACATAACCTTACAAGCTGAACTCAAAGAATAGTAATATTTGGTTATTATGTTTATAACTATGTATCTTTTAAGACTTTAGAATCTGTTACGCCTATGGTTCTTATGATTAAAACTACATGCATGTGTGTACATACCACTGTGTGTTACCCAACCAAAATGGCCTAGAGCTGCCTATAGTATTTACATTTGGACAAAAGTTTTTGTTACTTCATATAAATTTATGACATTTATGCCCATACTGCAGGTGCCACGACAACCACTGGGAGTGTGCTTTAGAGAGGAAGTCATGAATTTTAGAAGTTCATAGTTCTATGTTAGAATAAAGGCAAAATATAGGATTTAGACATCAATATCCACTTTAGAGTGGAAGAGAAGTCGAATAATAGTTATATATTTAAAAAGTCCAATTACCATTAATAACTTTTACATCAAAATTTAAGATCAATGCTGACTTTATTTAGGCTTTGTAATTTCAGTAGATATTACAATTTTTTTACTTCCATTACTTTTATCAGATTTAAAAGTTACAAATGTAATTACATTGTCCTCACAATCACAGACAGTCACATGTCTACATTCTTTTTGTTTCTGTTTAACTTGATGTCTATTTTTATCACTTAATGAAACCTCGGCCTTGTCTGATAACTTTTCGGTAATAAATTCCTCATCGCTGTACTTATAAATTTTATATGATCCTTTTTTAACTTTATCCTTAAATTCTACTGATCCTATTTCTTCTACCTTTTCTCGATCATTTCTTTTTTCTTGGCCTTCTTCTCTATCAAACTCATAATCTGGTATTTTGGTTTTATTTCTACCAATCAAATCTGATGTAAAATTTTGTTCAATGAGTAACAACTTTTTAATATGGTTTGCAAGTGTAGACCTATTTTGGTTTCTATTTGTCTCAAGATTGTCCACATGGTCCCAAACTGGAGATACATATTTATTTCTACTTTTCAAATCGTCACTGCGTCTGACATTATGTGCAGGGTTTATCTTACACTGACATAATCTTTCTTCCGGTTTATTTAAAACTAAACATTCGCAGCTAGTTTTATGTAATTTACCACTACAGCAAGATTTATCTTCTATATTTAATCCATTATATAAATCAGTTTTTGAAGTTCTTTTCTTATTGAAACCTTCTTGCTTTATAACTGTGTCATATATTTCAAAAGTTCCCAAAACCTTTCTTTCTTTAATTTTTCCACTTTTCAAACCAGTTACCTTTCCATCTAATGTGTATGGTCCTCTAATACGCAATGATTCTTGCATGTTATTATTTTTTATAACAGGATTTTCTGATTGGTTGATATCTCTATGTTCTCTTTTGAATACATTTCTAGGCATACAATCACAGTGGCAACAGCAACCACACTGTTCTGGTAAAGGAAAGATATAGTTTAATTATAAATTTGAAATTGTTTACAGAAATTATGATCAATAAATAGGAAAATGATACCCATGGTTTGATATATCATTATTTTATTAGGTTTAAGGTAATTTTATTATTTAGCTACAGCATTAAAAATTTGTTTAATGTAAGGGCTATAACTCTGGATTATGTACAGAGTAATATAAAATTTAAACATACGACAGAAAAGGAAGAAAGGGTTTCTAACTTTATTAATGGAGAGTAGCAAATGGACAACACTTTAGGTCATTTGGTTCATTGGAAACCTTAACAATTGATCACTACTTGATTGTGTTTAGAATTATCACAATAGAATGAACTACACAGAAAAGAGGCCATGATCAACTTATTATTTTCTAGACAGATACGAATATCTTTGCTCATCAAACAAGGAGCAGAGATAAATTAAAAGTCAAAATATTATTTGTTTTAAAGCAAAAAGTACAACAATGCTATCATAGGGCTGGTAGCAATATTGAAGCAAACCCCTAGAGACTTATAGATAGGGACAGGAAATGACTTGTTCTAGGGTAAATGAATGAGATCATGGTTTCAGTTAAGTTTTCCATTTCTATCGATCATAGAGCAATATATTTCACCTATAGCAGCTTTATGAACAGGAATGTGTGATGTGACTACCATTTAGATATAATTAAGGTAGGAGGCCATGAAAATAGATAAAATGGACTTCAAAGTAAAAGCTTAGATGCTTTAAGAATAGGTCTGAAAGTGTATTACTGTTTAACCCTTAGCACTCGACTGTCGGGGCAGCCCCGCCAAGCGTATATTGCAGTTTACACGATTTTCAAATGCCTATAACTGGTTGACGGTGAAGCCCACGACATTCAATCTTTTACCGTTTGGTGCTACAATAATGTGAACTAAGTTGAAAATGTCTAGGAATATGTGAGTCATCACAAAATCTAGTTTGCCACTACATTGTACGCAGCAAGTAGGTTACAGTTTAGCATGTTATTTGTTTTCTCGTAGTTTGCCGTGGCTTCATGTGTAATTAGTGATTCTGAAATTCCTGATCTTTTACTTGATACTGATTTATTAGAATGTAGTTCAGTTTCAATAATTAAACCAACAGGTATTTGTAAATATAACCAGTTTATGGGTGGTGTAGATTTAGCTGTTCAATATAATGAACCGTGCAGTTTTACGAGAAGAATAAATAAATGGTGGAGGAAAATGTTTTTCTGGCTATTAGATGTAGCTGTAGTAAACAGTTTTATTATCTATAATAACAAAAAAAAAGGAAATGAGAGAAAATCCTGTTAAACAAAAATAGTTTCGTCAAAATTTGGTGAGGGAACGCATTGGTGATATCAGAAATAACCCGTATAGTAAGAGGGGTCGGCCATCAACTACTGACAAAGAAGAAAGACTGAATGGGAAATGATATTCTTTTCCAATGATAAAAGTAGTTCTAAGGATTGTGTATTTTGCAGTAACAGGAAGATAAAAGGAGGTAGAAGGGAAACAGTTTTTCACTGCAAAACATGCAACAGAAAACCAGCACTTCATCCGGAAGACTGTTTTCAAAGAAATCATACTCTGCAAAACTACAAATAAGATAATAAAATCATGTACATACAGTATTAATGAATAAAAATAGCTTAGTTTTCTAAAATCATGTAAGAGAAAACAAAGTTTTCCATAAATAATAATGCAACTTGCAGGTGAGGAATTTGTCTCAATTTAATTACAAGTGGAGAAGCAAAGCATGTTAAAAAAATCCGAGTGCTAAGGGTTAATACAATATATGTCAAGTTCACTATTCCTTTGTGGAAGATATGAAAATGATTGTAGTTAAAATTTGGAAAATATAAATTTATAGTGAGAATGTAAAACTCCTTGGTCTGGGAGAAGCTGTTCATATGGGCATGGTCACATTCTTGAGGTGGAATTACTTCTGTAGCAATTGAAGAAAATAAATATACCCTTAAAACTAGAAAATTTTTTTTTAAATAGGCGGAATTAAAGTAATAATAATTATGGGACAGGGGTTCATATTGGCAAAGAGAAGAGAGTTATGGCTTGAATGAGGCTGGTTCTTAACCAGAAGTTCACGTTTAATTAAGTTTATAAACATTAGATTCATACTGTTTTCAATAAGTTAAAAATACTGGATATTCAACCCAATCCATAGAATGTTTTTTTTAAAAAAACAAGAAAAAGCACACTGTGAAGCAATAGTTATATGTACACCAAGAGGGTAATTTAGAATTACGCTTATAGAGGGCACTTGATTTGACAAGAATGCAAACACTAAGCAATGGAAAAGCGACCAAGACTGCTTTCAACCAACCACATGGTTAACTTTAATAAAACAAACTTCATATATCTAGAAAGACAAATAAGTCAATGCTAAAGAAGGGGCAAGTTTTAAGCTAATAGAAGCTGACTTTATTCCATGTTCATTCTTAGAATGAACATATCCAATGACTAGTCACACCCGTAAGGCAGCCCACTGTAATAAGGTTGAACATGCTTCAGCATTTAACAAAAATTATTACAACAAAAAACATATTAGTTAATTAATAATTTTTTATTTTAGTTTTGTTTATTTAAAAAGTCTTTAATTTTGACAAAACTGGTATGTGTACATACAATAATGATTCAAAATGATAAACTAATGATTCAGTTCTATGTTACATTAGTAATTCATTACAAATCTTAAATACTTTCTTCTAGGTACAATCAACCCTCGGTGAAGTGACAAAATTAAACAGGATAAAACAATTTAAAGACTTATACTCCAACCTCACACTACAGTAATCAGTGTGAATAATAACAATGCAAAAAAAATTACATTTAATATAAATATCTTTCAAAATAAAAAATAGACTATTCCTTGAAAATCATTAATGATATACAGTATCCTAAGAAATCAACAAGCTAATTTGTTGATTATAAAGTGTTAATTTGAGTTTCATCAAGCAGAAACATAACAGAAAAAAATTAATGAGCAAGAATACACCATCAAACCACAGTTTAGAGTCACAAACATAAAATCTACTTGGCCTGGTACTGGCATTGGTACAGTCATTAGCAAAAGATGAACAAAAGTTGTAGTAATGATCGTATAGTATAGGTCTGTTAATCCAGACTGATTTAGACTGAGGCCTGTTCCAACATATTTTTAAATCAAGCGAATGTACAATGTAGACTAAAGATGACTGCACCAAATATCTGGCTAACGCTTCAGGTATAGGGATGTTGTACACTTCTGGTACAAAAGCTGGCTTTAAAGGATTGAATCTACAGATAAAGAGTTTCTTCTGTAAACAGAATATATGATATGTGATATGAAAATATAATCATGTGATGACACCTGGAATCCTTAGTCAACAAAATAACTACAATATAAAAGAGAGAAAGGAAAAATGGGAAAAGTTAGAACAATAAAAACAGGAGATTAAAAAAGTAATTTATAAAGACAAACTTTTACAAATAAAAAAAAAATGATGAGAGCTTGGGCGACAAAAGCTATTTATTAGAAACACCAACTGAACCATTCAAGATGAAATGGTTAACGATTTCATCTCTAAATATAACCATATCTAATTGCAAGTTTTATTTTAAAACAATTTATTATATCATCCCTCTAAATATTAGTATATATTTAGACTTAGAAATAATGAAGTGTTATTTCCTAAAACCCAAAACTGTAGTTTTATAAAAATATTTTTTATAGCATCCAAAAATGTTTAAACTATACAATATCAAGAGCACAGTGTTTCAGTGAAAATATTGGAAAGAACCCCAATACCACAAAAATAACAAATTACTTAAGATTAAACCATTATGAACATTGCAATAACCATGTCATCATCATCATCAGAGGGTCTTATTTCAATCTAGGAAACAAGAAGTTACAAACTAGATTGATTATAGTTAGGTCACTCTAGTTTGTAACTTCTTGTTTGCTAGATTGTAATTTTGTAATAAGACCCTCTGATGACATGGTTATCGAAACGTACATAAGGGTTTAATCTTAAGTAACTTGTTTTATTTATTATTTTTGTGGTATTGGGGTTCTTTCCAATATTTTCATTGTAATGTTTAAACTAGTTTTTCTTTTCTTATTACTATGTCCTCTAAGAGCAGATGTTAGTGTTCCAAATGGCTAACATGAGGTAGTTGCTTCAAAAATATCTGTCGATGTATTTATATCATTTTAAATCTTTTATACAAGTTTTTAAATGACTAACTGTTGTCTTCCCTTGAATTTTCCTTCTATAATTACTCTCGGAATTTTATATCTTTTCCCTCTTATAATATGTCAAAGTATTCAGTTTAATGTTAAGTAACATTTTTTTTTTTAATTTAACCAAAATGAGTAGCTCCTTAAACTGATAAGACCACTACAGATACTTAAAGCATACTGAAAATGATTTGTGTAGAAAATCTCATGAGTCATGAAACACTTTTTTGGGTTGTATTCTTGGTAACTCAAATAATACAAGCAAAGCACATTTTTTATACATGCAAAGTACAAATCATATAAGTGCTTGTGTATTAATTACTTGTATTTTCAAATCATTAAAAGTAAAGTATGTACAAATTATTAAAACATGCATACTGGCCAAATAATCTTGGAAAATACCAGTATGTATAAAGCTTTACCTACCCTAGGCTGGGAGTCTTGGCCTAACATTTTCTCTCTGACCATCCATCTCAACTCTGCATGCGGTTCCTCACCAGGAAGCTTCTGTTGTTTCCATAACTGTTTGTAGTAATGATACAAAGCTACAGGGTCACTTTTCTGTGGTGCTGAACCTGGTCTCTGGCCTGTTAACTCTCTTGGTCGTATGACTAGAAAAAACAAAATCTCAATGATTACACTATTGTAAAGTAAATATTTCCAAGAAAACTAATACTTTTACAAAAAAAAAACAACTTTTAAAATATAAATTATTTCAACCTTGGGGAACAAGATGAATTGGCATAAAATAAAAATATAGTTCAAATTTGTATACAAATGACAACGTACCATAATCTAGTCTTTTAAAACTTTTTAACTCTTAGTAAAAGAAAAAGAGTTGAAATGGGAAATTAATAAAGCTATATTATTCAAAAAAATTAACACTATTTTCTGTTATTTTCTTATCAGAGAGATCAGTAGTAAATATTGATTTTAGATAACTTTATAAAATGCAGTTTCCTATCATTTAAAAATTTGTTTATAACGATCCAGCTTCTTAGTAAAATCAAATGCAGCTATTATGCTTAATCTTCCCAAGTTTGCTGCAAAACCAAAGAGTATTTTTTTATTTTAATATTGCTGCCTGGATATCAATAAATTGTGAAAACAAGTAAATTTAAAATATTTGTATTGCTTTGTCAAACAGTCGTGTTCAGCAAAGACTTTGAAGCATAACATAAATTTATATGCGATGGAAGAAACAATAATAATTTGTATTTAATGGAATATTGTAACTCAATACTTTTTTAGGTTTCTGTATATGATTATACATATAAACATAGATGTTTATATGCTGCATATAAACATAAGTCAACATGTGTTTTCATAATTCATAGATTTCCTGTACATATATAAAACAAAATCTACACACTGACAAATCAAACTTTATGTAAAACTCTGGAATTTATCAAAAAATCTAGTGGTATCCCATGAATGAAAAAGTGCTATACGGAGTAGTATGATTGTGAATCCTAACAAAGATAAAAAGGAGTTTATTGCAGATAAGAAGGAAAATGAAGTTTTTTATAAAGAATAGGAAAAGTTTAAAAATATAAATAGATAGAGAAATTTAACATTTTTTAATTTTAACCATCAGTATGGCATCATCATGTAAATTTGTTCCTTAGCATCTCTCCTTTTCACCCCTCCTTTTCCTTCTAATTCTCTTTGCTATTCTATCATTATCTGTTCTCATTTGTACTAATCTCAGCATTAACAATAGGTATTTTTACATCCAATTCTTTCCTGTCTTATTAAGTTCTTCCTGTTCTCTTGATAACTTTAATACATTTCATATTTGCTAAATTGATTTCTGTTGATGTACTTGTTTAAAAAGCGAATGTAGCTGTAGAACAAATACTATTATAGCTGAGTTATTTGTAGCTTCTCATAAAGTTTCTCATATTGTACAAATGAGAAATGGTGACCTATTTGAAATCAATGTAAAAACAAATGCCCTACCCTTTGAACAGTAAAATCTAGTTTACTACTAATTCCAGGGTTTTTAATAGTTTTTGTTTGATGACTGTCTTTTTATTAACCCTACAACTGGCAGTCAAAAATCCTGTAGTGGCGCGGTGTTTTTACCCCACCGTAGAGGTTTTTTTTAAAATACGTCAAAAAAAACAGTTAAATAATTATAGTGATGTATAATATATCAAATTAATCACAAAAAGTCACAGAATAAAACTATCATAAGGAAATATGTGACTCACCATTTTATTTCCATGTTTACAGCTCCAGAAAAAAAAATTCATATTTTGAAAGCACACATTTTGGTTTTTGACAGTCTATCACTAAGAATCACAATAGAATACACAAAACTTAACATATACAAAATAAAGCTACATTTATGTAGAAAAAAAAAGTTCCAGTCATATGTACACTTATTTCTAACGGGTAAAAAGTTATATTCACAAACATATATACAAAACTACGCCGAAAAACAGGTCAGTTTAGTCGGATTGCTCGTATTCAGAGACTTTCCTTTTTTTTACAGACTTAGTAGGCCTGTAAAAGTGCTTCAGTGTCTTGTAACAAATTGGGTGGATGCCTACATTGCATCCAGGGCACCAGTACACACTTTTGACCCTCTTTACATCTTTTTTATCAACACAAATTGCACAAATACGGTCTTTGCGCCCCGGTAAGTGCTCCAAGAAATGTTCCCTATTACTACCAGCATCATCTAGGTTGTCTTCATCTTGCTGATCTTCTTCAACTAGATCCTCTACTATACTGGAATGGTAGTCACTTCTATCCATGGGCTTGTCTGAATTTTGGCAGTATAAAATGTATGAGTCAAACAGCGCAATATCCAGGAGGTTAGCAAATATTCGCTTCCAGTATTTTTTGGTAGGCCTACTTACAGACAAATGATAGATTGACTTGTCACTATTGTCTACCCCTCCCATATTGTGATTATATCTGTCAATCATGATGGGTTTCACTGCCTGAAGACCATGCTTGCTTCTTATCATCTTATCCTCAGCATGACAACCGGTACTAATCAAGTAAACAGGTTTACGGCTTTTCTTTTGTTTATATTTGACCAATAAAACTTTGCCTTTGTTAGGCCTATACCGGCATCATCACTATCACATTCTAATAGTTCCCTAATGTCACTTGAAAGTAAATTGTCCATGATTATATTACAATAAAACAGATCGACGTAACCTTAGTGCAAAACAATCAACTGTGAAAAAAACGTAAACATTACGTCAGCTCACAGCTGTATGTCGGGAGATATTTAGCAAGGCCATATAGATAATAATATTCTGGGTGAACATAGAATGAAAGTCCACAGCCTTCCTAATCTAACCGTGTAATGTACTACGCAAACTGATTATTAGATGCCGAGAAAAACATCGATTATAAAACAACTGTTCGGTCGCCGTGTAAGACGGCGATGCCACTCCACGTAAAGCTTCTGTCGCCGTCTCATGCGGCGATCGCCAGTTGTAGGGTTAAAAATGTATTGTAATAAAAACTATACTAATGTACACTAAACAGGAATACATAAGGCAACGATTTTTTAGTCATGTTATTAGATATTTCTATTTAATAAAGAAATAATAAAAATGAGGATGTTTTATGAAAAGTTCTAACAGGACATTGTCCTTCCTTGCGCGTGGTATATTAACTTGATATAATTTCTACCTTTTTAAATGCCTTCCAAGTATTTTATTTCCTCTTCTATCTTTATTTCGCTTTTTTATGAATCGATAACGTTATACAAGAATTTGTCAAAATTATATTTAAAAAATCCTTAAGTCTGAGCCCTAATAATTTTCACATCTAATCAGACCCCAAAAACCCATACTTAACATATTCAGTATGGCAGCAATATTGGAGATCTCATCAAACTACTGTCTGTTTTTTCGTTAACTTCCGCATATGACGGCAGTGGAATTACTGAAATGCTATACAGGTTGCATAGCTTGTCGTTGCACTTAATTATCGTGTCCGTTATTTTCATCTCAATAGTTTTATTTCTACCATATACAGGTTTATTGGGGTCATCAAAACAGTGTATTAGACATTAAACTATTGTTTTATTTATCAGGTCACAATTAAAAAAAAGAAATACAATTGATACCAAATACTGTATGTCAAATAATAAAACTCAATAAAAAAGACAGAGAAAAAAAGATAATTTACATAAAAATCTTAAGTACCTATTACTAAAATATACTACATGCTAAAATTAACCACTCAACGTTTAACTCTGAATGTTTGTTTCTGTGTGTGTCATGTGTTTCACAAAGCGATAGAGGTTGATAACGTAAACGCAGACATAGACAATGCATATATCACATCCAAAACAATTTATAGCCGAGATTAGCTGTCATTTGTTTACTACAATCTTATGATGACACATTAGGTTTTCGGGCATCCAAGCATTTAGTCAACAGTAATGTTCCCACCTCGAGTCGGTTCATTCACTCTAATAGGACAGTTATTGTTTATTATTGCGTTAGTTCAGAAAGCTTAGTTAATTTTTATGATCGTTGTTTTTACAGGATATTTTGTGCGTTAAGTGGTTAAAACTAAAAAAACATTAAAATATAAAAGTTAAACCAAATTAAATCTATTCATAAAACTCCTTGAAGCATTGTTTCAGTTGAAGCATCAAAAAGTTAACTTGGGATAGCCGGATTTAAAAACGACTCAGGCACAATGTTCTTCAAACTCTTGTGAAGCACTGATGTAAAAATCAAACCTTTATACAAACACTTATCGACACTATAGATGTTTTGATTAGATTGGTAGTGAGTGTGCCGATGTCCTCGCTGTCTCTCAGAAGGGAAGCGGGGGAGCGCACCGGTACGCTCTCAGTGCCTCCTAATTGAACCCAGAGTGTGACGGTACACTAGCCGTGCTGAACGTGTTAAGCACATCCATATACTTACATAAAAACTACGCAACAATATTCAAATAAAACATTCAACTAAAAAATACGTACAATATAAAAATTACACTCTAATTAATAAAAAAACTAAGGTAAATTACATTTCATAACATTACAAAATTATTATCATATTAGAAAACAAATATGTTATAAAGCAATTATTAGAAATATTTTAATATCTTAAACATAGTCAAAATTAAAATTACTTCTCACACAAAATAAATACTAAAAGGAAAAAGGCTTGCCCATAGAATTTCCCTTACCAAGTATAAAAACAAAAATATACTTACAATAATAGGCAAAGCTAGTCAATTTTTTACAAATACATAGCCTAGATAGGCAATAGTTTAAAGATGTAGACAATACATTATAAACACTTATCAATAGAAACAGAATTTTAAAAAATGTGATCAAAACATCAAATTACGACGAAAAAGAAAGGAAAATAATAAATTGTTTAGCACCAATATAACTAAACTCACAGTTAAACTAGAGTATTAAATTATACATGAAAACCACACAGATAATACAATACTTCACTGCTTAAACTGGCTGCTTATTAATAAAATGACAGTATATAATATATAATTATTAAACAGAATGCTTAAAATTCTCTTCATAATAAGGAGAGGACTAAATACAGAAACATTATATTTTATTAGCCAAATCATATTGATATATGAAAAACAATAGAATTTTTAAAAAAATTGTAATTGTAAAATATGAACTTCCTTCGACTAAAAATACGTACAATAACTATACGTTGGTCCACTATAACTAAACTTACAGTTAAATTAGAGTATTAAATATACAGAAAATTATACAAACAGAACAATGCAACAGCACTGACAACTTATTAATAAAATGGCAGTATATTATATATTATTAATATACATAATGTTTAAAATTCCCTATATTATAAGGAGAGGACTAAATACAGAAACATTATATTACTACCCAAATAATAATAATAATATATGGAAAAAATAGAATTAAAAAAAAAATACAAAATAAAACAAATCATAAATAAAAAAAGGAAACACAATATTATCATTTATATATATTGGACCTGAAATAAAACACAGAATTATTAAAAAATACAAACTTAAAAATAGTCTTCCAACTAGCAATGCAATTATTAAAATAAATAAAACATCTTAAAACAACTGTTATAACAAAAATAATATACATGAAATTAAATGCAATCATTGTAAAAATTAATATATAGGCCAAACAAAATAAATCTAATTTAAATATATAAAGAGCATCTTAATGCAATATAAAATCTATTCATGTATAAATCCAATTTAGCTGCACACTCAATAAATCTTAGCCATAACTTTTTAGACATGAGAAACATGAAACACATTAAAAAAATACCTAAAGGAATTAAAATTAATATTAAGAAAAATTCTTTTAATTCAGAAAATCTGAAATAAAAATTTTCTAATTAAGTAATAGAAGAAAAATGTGATACTAAAAACAACACACTTTTTACACCTTAGACTATCTGACAACAGTATATCTCACCAACAACACTGTAAAAGAGATCTCTTACAACTTAAGCAAGAGAAAATTCTCGCCAGTAAAAGCTATACTTTTTTAACAATACTAAATAAATTAAAACGAAAAAACTTTGCTCATAATTTTTAATTAAACATTCACAAATAAACATACTACAAAAACAATTTCAATTTGAAATTTTTTTTGAATAAATAAATTTATTGTATAAAATATATTGATATTGGACTTACAAGATGATTTTGGACGCTGAGTTGCAAGATTCTCTCTCGATTTTAGAACCGGTCGCTGATCTTTGGCAGTTAATGATTTACTTGTATCACTGACAGTTTGTTGTTTTTGCACTGATATTTGATTATCTTGTGAATTAGAATTGGAAGAGCTGGAAGAAATATCTGCATTGCCATCTAAAACAAAATCTTACCATTAGCTTAAAAACCTAATGAGAATTTCACTTTAACACTGTTCAGTAATGTTTTTATTCATAGTTCTGAACATATGTTAACAGGCTGGTAACAATGTTTTGCCAGTATAATCAATTAAGCACAATAACTTGAATATAAGTTTTTTGATAAATATTTAAACCTGTTGCTGAATACAATTTAACATTGCTTTTTACTAGGAAAAATTCATATGTGTATTTTTTTATTGAATATTCACCGTATTTGAACTGTCATGACAGACTTGAAAGTGTATTTTATTAAAAAAAACAGCTTCAACACTTGGCTAACTGCTTTTCAAACTAGCCCACACATATACATCTTCAACACTCATTTCTTTACTGGGTAGATATGACACTACTTATGGCCAGCATAGTCGGTGGCTGGCTTTACTCACGGCTGGGTGTATCTCAATCTTTAAAAGTGTAAATATTTAAATAGCAATAACTAATAAACTGCTTCATAGTTCTGTTATAGGTGATGCTGGAGTAATGCAGATGAACATACCGAGGCTTAAAGCCATTCCCAATGGAATTACTAATTTTATATTGCATGCCCATTCTAGTTTGGAGCCCTCACATACCCTACATGTTAAAAAGAGCAATAATGAGCTCATTTCAGTTTCGAGTTGGATGCAAAAGATGGTGTGCATGTTACTTGCACCTTGAGGTTAAGACAGAAAACACCTCAAAATGGAACAATTATAGTAATGACATAGATAGACATGTTAATAAGAATAGACCTCTATAAAAGAAACTTCAGCCATAAATAAATAGAAACAAACATCATTGTCAATCTAATGTAAACACTGATACAATGTCAATAAGGAAGTTGCTATGAACCAATTTCTTCATTTTGTAATTTAAATACTTTAAAATATGTTATAACTTCTGTGAAACAATTTTAAAAATAAAAACAAATTTTCTATATTTTAAGAAGTTATAAGTAAATAGAATCCATCATAAAAGTTCATATTGGATTTGCTTTGAGGTTTAAAATCCCTACATCTGGTACAATAGATTCACTTCAATTGCTGCTACAAAACTCTAACTCTAATAAGGAGACAAAAGATTCACCAACAAAATTACCCAACACACAAAAACCCAGAATGATAAATAATATTATAAGAAAGAAGAGGATTAGGAAGGATCAGATTTCATAGTACTCGTATTAAAGCTTGAATATCCTATCAGAAGGCATAAAGGGAGCAATCCAAAAGTACTTTAAAACTATCTTTAAAGTGTTCTGAGATATCACGATCAACGAAATCACTAATGATGAATAATACACAAAAAAACTGTAATGGCAATATTGTCATCAAAATAAACCACAGTAAATTATTCCAAGTACACTAGCGTCTCAAATTCCAAGGCCCAATATTTCAGGCTTCTGTTAAATTCGAGCCTATTTTATCTTTGTGAAAGAAAATTTTGAGTCGAGCTTCCAAAAAATGTTTTTATTAATATGGTATGCAAAGGAAGTGAGTTAGGCTTCAAATAAATGTTCATATAACACCTAGACAATAATAAAGATCATTGTGATCGAAATATTTCAATAGTGTTATATGTTTTTATATGTGTCTATTTATTTATTTCCAAGAAATTGCAGTTTTGGACTATTGCCACTAGGTAAGTCTGTCAGTCTCCTATCTAGTCCAAAAATTCCTAAATAAGCTTTAAGAGTTCTATAAACTTATTTAGTGTATTTTTAATTATTCTATTAGGGTTCATTAAAACTCCTATTTTTTCTAATGCACAAGAACATATTTCCGTATAATCTGAGTTTTCGGTAATTCAAGGGATTCTCGATCCCATTTAACTCGAATAATCAAGACTCTACTGTAATATGAAATCATTATTGGCTGAACAAGTACATTGAAATACATTTGTCTGTTTTATTTCAATTAATAAATGTTCCATCTTAAATAACAAATTCTAAATGTTTTATCAATTTTAACTTACTACTTCAAATATAAGACAATGTTTTTTTACAGGATGAGGGACAAAATTTGATGCATGTCTTGCATTTGATGCACAATGTAAATTGACCATATGAAGTAGTGTACAAACACGTATTTGTAAAATTCTGTACCAGAGCTACACACATTGACAATGGGAAACTCTTAATCCCTATATTATACCTCTCCAGACATCTTAAAACTTGGTGATGATGGGATGTTTGAAAATAGCCAAGGCATTGAACTCTCTAAAGGAGGATGGGAGTGACAAGGATAAAGTCTCTCAGTTCAAAAGAATCCTCTATTTGTTTTAGTTATAGTTTGTAACTAGCCCTGCAATAACCATTTGGTCATCATGGAAAAACATTCCACATATGTTGCAGAATGTAAGTTTTTTTTTTAATTGTACCGAAAAGATCCGAAATCGTGGGTGGTATAGAAATTGTAATTCTCAGTTGATGAAATGAATGTGCATCATTTGGATAAGTATGAAAAATAAGTTATTCGAGTGCAAACAAATGAAGAAATAATACCATTTCAGTCAAATCCTTAATGGCCATGATGTTTCTCTTTTCTTTGAAGTGCCACAAAATTCTACCATAAGTTATTATGTTATAGAGCAGAAAACAAATTATGGTAAACACCACTGCTTACAGAAAGTTGAAAGTAAATGTTATGTTGAATGCTACTGCAGATGCCAATAAATAACCTTTGCGAATCATCAGTAAATCTAATTTGAGGTGATGTTTGTCAAATGCGTTGGACGTGTCTGAAGATGCTGTCATTTGGAACCATAGTGACAATAACAAATCTTATTCAACATACAATTCTATTACTAATTAATTTATATCTTAAATTCTAAGTATAGTATTTTGTTATAAAGTTTACATTTACTGTGCATTACATTTGCCATCTTATAAAACTGAATAAGTAAATGAGTATATAAAGATGAAGGTGGAACAAGCAAACATCACACCACATTGTCGGACCAATTAGTAGTAAACTTGCAAATTAATAATTGCATTAAAGTGTTATTAATGTCAGAAAAGATGTATAGTAAGCACAATAAGTAAATAATATGGAAATAAATATTATATTAGTTATACTGAACACATCTTTACAGGCAGAATACATGGGATGTTTGTTTTTATAAATACTGCCTTTTCTTTACAATGTTTCTATGCATCTAAATAAGATAACAAACAAATAATTTTATAAATATTATTTTAATTAACCTATGTGAAATCTGTATTACATACACCACTTGTATGTATTTCTTTCTAATACTCGGAAGCTATTCAAAACACATCAATAACTAATAATGTTAGGTATGAAAGAAAAATATCATAGTTTATTTACTTACACTTTTTAAAGATTGTTTTAACTTGCCTATAGTAGCACTTACTTTGCTTGTTGAGGACGGCCGTTTCGGGAGATGTGTCCCTTTGTCAACTCAGACCGTAACTGATCTCAAGGTTTACGTAGGTTAGGGTGGAGGTGGGATATTTTGGTGGTGTGGGTGTACTTTGTGTGTATTAGGAGTTATGATGTCAAAAAGTGCGTGTGAGTTATAATGTAATTGTGTATTGAGTATGTGTGTAGGGTGTAGTTTGAAGTGCCTATATATTTCGTATTGTTCGGTTGTGTAGCGTTGGTTATTTCTGTGTTGTTTATGAAGAATTTGTAGGTTAGATGTTATGTCTATGTAGTCGTGTTTAGTGGAGTTGAGATGATCTGCGAAGTTTGATTGGTAGTTATTGTGTTTAGTGCACTAACCCAGGTAGAAGTGCTACTATAGGCAAGTTAAAACAATCTTTAAAAAGTGTAAGTGATTACTAGTAGCTCACGCGAAGATGGAATCAACAAATGATAGTTTATTTATAACAAACCAATCATATCATAGTTTATTTATAACAAACCAATCACAAATATAAGGCATTATATCTTTTCTGTCAAATTATTAAAAAATTATTTTAAAGGTTGTTTTTAAGGATTTAAAACTGTAATTAAAAATTACAAAGTGGTTATTCTTAGAAACAAAACCCTTAACTTTTTTTTTAAAGCATACTTGATTCATGTCTTTGCCTTGTACAATTTGGTTTGTGAATCTTGTGAGGCAACCTTTTTTGATTGATGCCATTTTCTTCTGGAGATGTTGAAGTTGATGAACTAGATCTAGTACTTCCTCTGCCTGTACTTAGTCTTTGTTGATCATATAAAATTAACTTTTTCAAATCTGAAAACATAAATACTCTTATAAAACAAAATAAAAAATGTTAATATAAACAAAAATTGTACCAACTCCAATCTTTTTGTTTTTACATATATGTTACTCAAAAAAATAAATTGTAAGAAAAAAAGAAGTCACTTTAGGAGTAGCAATCCATAATTAGTGGATAACATTTAAAAAAATATGAGCATAAGATCACAAACACAAATGAAATTGTAAGAAGTAGGCTTCTCTACGAAAGCTGAGGTTTTTCAGCTGATAAAACACAAATAAACTTACTACTGTACATACTGAATATAAACACTTTACTTTTTTATTTAACTTTACTACTTACTTAAAAAATCTGAAACATCTAGTGCTTTTTCAGTAAGGTTCATAGATCTGAGATGACTTTTTAACGATGGAACAAATTCATCAAGAAACCATTCATTAAATAAAGCTTGATCCATCCAAAGCTCTTTATGGCCTTTGTATAAAAGTGGCACGGAACAATCTTTGAGGCTTTAGGTTTCTATGATTTGCCAATGAGCAGTAAACGTAATTTGTGGCTTAACGAGCTATTTGAGCAAGGCATAAATGTTAATTGATCTTTGGTCATTTTTCGCCCTGGTGCACAGTCTTTGTATTTGTAAACTAAAGGACTGTAAACCTGATCAGAACATAAATTCAATTCACTAACTTTTTCCAAAAATTGTAGACGGAAAGGTTCTATATAGCATCCGGATTATTAGACAATTTTTCTCCCATGTAAGATGGGCACCGAATTGCATGTCTCTTTTTGAAATTGTCAAGCCAATGACCACTGGCATTGCGATCTTCCTTGTTGGAGTAAGATTCAGGGAAAAAAATCATGCCATTTCCTGGTCTTATAAAATAAGAAAAATAAAAGAAAAAATGAAATAAGAAAAATAATTTTTTCTGGTCAATAAAATGCCAGATATGTAGTCGTTTCGCTATAGTTCTTGCAGAAACCATGTGTATAGAGCATTTTCTACCAAAAGAGAGAGCATTCTCTCATTTTCAATTTTTTTCTCGTACACCTTCCTCCGTAGAAGACACAAACAACATAGATTTTTCTTTGTTTTTCTTTAAGTCACTGATTGTTGAGTTTCCAATTATATCTTCCTCTAAATTTTTAGCAGGTACCCCGGCATCAGAATGTTTTAGAATGTCGCACTTATCTGACAACGTAAGTGTTTTCTTTTACGAGAAAATGCCATTCTAAAAATTAAAGTTTTACACACTGCGATGACAAAACGATTCTACCGTCTGCTTGCCGTAAATGTTAAAATTGATCTGCTATAGTTGACTAATCAAAAGGGAACGATAAACTGAGGTCATGGCAAAGTAAACAAAACAATGTTGAGTTTCTTTTTTGAACCTCTCTTATAGTCATTTATTTATTTCTCAGTTTGATATTTATGAAAAACGTTTCGAACTACCAAAATTCGGATCATTGGGATTTTTCTGTGGTTTTTTAAAATAATTAGACAGGTTTGATTAAAGAAGTGAAGTTCAATTCATAGTGACAAGGTTGTATTACTCTATTGTGACACTAGAACAGCACTCCATAAAACCTGAAACTTAACTTTATTCACTGTTTATATTTCATTATTTTGACAAGTATGAAATTGACACTGCCAGACTGATAGCCACAGCACAATGTATCTACAATTTTATAGTTAAATTTATTATAAATAATGATATTTTATACATTTAACCATTATTTTGTGATCCTTTTGAACTGTCTCAGTAATTTTTTACAAATTTACAAAATTTAAAGTTTGGATAGTCATAAACTAATGTTAAAGTGACTAAATATATAAATATCCATAACTTTTAAAAATCTTTTAAACCACAATTTATATATTAATTAATATTATACTACTGGTATTCAGTAATAATTACTAATAAACTAGTAAATATCATCATTATATGCATAAAATCTTAAACCCACCTTTAATAAACTCCTGAAGTTGCAACTGAGTAATGTTATGATATCCCATTTCTTTTAGGTGAGCTAATACTTCTTTTGGATCCAGTTCTATATCCATATCATACGACCAAGATCCCTAATAAAATGTATTTATTAATTAGAATTTTAAATTCAAATTTAGTAAATAAAAGTTCAAACAAGTTAATATTTCCTTTTATGTAATGAGAAAAATAGAACTGTTTGAACTATACAACTGTAAAATCCAGTTCCAAAGCAGCATAAGCACCCAAGATATGATGTGACTATCATGCAACACTCAACGTATTGTTAATATGTTACTAATAAATAATTATTTTATAAAACTATTTTTTCCCAATTTGTTATTGTAAAATTTATTTCAACCCTATTTATGTATAAATACAGTACTACCATGACACAATAAGTTTTCTAAAAATTTACTTAAATTTCAAGTTTGAGCAAATTATAGAATATGAAGTTTTATACTGTAATAATATCATGTAATTCTGAAAAATTACTGGATCAACAAAAATTTTGTTGTAACTACTTATGTTACTTAGAAAATCTTTTAAACAAGAAATAAATAATTATAAGTCTTACAGAAAAAAAAGTTAAAACTTGCATTAATTCAAAACAACATATTTTTATATAAACGCATATGACATTTTATAACTCTTGAATTTTGTAGTCCATTATATTCAGTGAAACTTAATTAATCACTTTTACATTAGGTTAAGACTATCCGAACTTTAAATTTTGTAAAAACTTACTGAGACAGAACGTTTTTGATCGCTCCGTGGCGACCTTCATCAGTGTCTTCTGCTTGGAGTTGTTAGGTTAAGCGATAACAATTTTAAAGGCAGGTTTTCGATAGTATCAAAGAGTATATATGATTTGTATTGGGTTTATTTGTGTAATATATTTGTATTTTGTGTTCTTATAAATTTCATATTTTTTTAGTGTGTTGAGATGGTGATTACAATATTATTATGTGATTACAATCGCATAAAAGAAACAGGACACAAATACACAGACATTTACCATAACCTAGAAATCTTACACACTAACAAAAAAGGACAACATCTCAAAACACTAGAACAATACGAAATTTACAAACACACAAAAACACAAAATACAAACATATTAAATGAACAAACCCAATACAAATCACAATATCTTTGATACTATTGTAAACCTGCCTTTAAAACCATCATCGCTTAACCTATCAACTCCAAGCAGAAGACACTGATGGAGATCACCAAGGAGTGATCTAAAACGTTCTATCTCAGTAAGTTTTTACAAATTTATAAAATATAAAGTTCGAATAGTCATAAACATTTTATAAGGTCAAGTTCTTTATAAAACAAAACACTACGTCCTTCTACATTGCAAACAAACTACAAAGTGTCTTGCTATGATAAGTTTGAAAAAAAAAATTAATTGTGGGTTTTTTCTAACTAAATCTATTCTAACCTACAACTTTGTTTTCTAACTAAACCTGTTCTAGACTACAACTTTGTAAGTATTATTATACTACAGAATAATAATTATACTAATTTTAAACTACTTAACTAAGTGAATACGTAATAGCTTACTTGCTGACGCGTTTCAAAACAATCGTTCCTTTTACAAAGCTAACACCCTACTCAAGAGAGCGTTAGCTTCGTAAAAGAAACGATTGTTTTGTAACGCGTCAGCAAGTAAGCAATTGCGTATTCACATAGTTAAGTAGTTTAAAATTAGTTTAATCAGTGAATTCAAGATGATTACATCAAGAAACTTCATAATTATACTTATTATTGAGTAATTATATAATGTAAAATATATCGAAATCTTGTTGCTGTTCATGACGAGCTGGTAGTTAATTACTTATTACACTTTTGATATTACTTGCGACCAGACTTTTTGTTAACTAAAGGTTGTTAAATTGTTAACTTACACTTGGAGGAAACGTTTTCATCTTACGACTTCTTCAGCCTCCAAGTCTGGTTGCAAGTAATATCAAAAGTGTAATAAGTACAATATATAACATAGTATTCTGTTTCACAAAGTAACATTGAGTTTAAAAACTTTTGTTTGTTTGTAAAATGAGGTTATTCTTTTATATTTCAATTGGTTTGCAACATTTATTGTTTGTTATACCTTGTTTAAATTGTTTTTCTAAGTAACATATATAAATACAAACAAGTTTTAGTTTATTAAGTAATTATTCATAATTACTTACTTGACAATGCGATGAACTAACGTCATCCATACATTACTAATGCCTATGATTATAAGATATGGATTTTTATTTTTCATGACAATTAGTAAAGCTTTTATGTTTGAATTAGACACTGATGATGATCGCCTATAACAATTTTGGATTTTCATGAGTTTTCTTAAATTATAATTTCAACAAGTTGATAATTTGTTTAATTGTCATGTTACAAGACATCGATAAAAGATAAAAGTATAGGTTACTGCTACATAATATTTTAAAAGAAATCTCTCAACCAAAAGTAATTCAGAAAGCCTACTTTTCAGTACCGTATGCATCTATACCTGCCAGAGAAATCCTTCACACAAAAAAAAACATGAAGACGTTATATAGTTTAAACTATTAGACTATTAAACTAAAAGAAATTAGTTAAATGTGTTTAATCAAATAGTTATTCAAGTACTAATTTGTTTTCTTGTTAAAACACAAAATTGGTATAACTTGACAGTCTTAGCAAACTTCAACCTTTTCCGTTTCACAAACATTACTAATAATACAATCTAATTAGGAAACAAGTAATTTTAAGTGCCACAAAAAGTACTTTTAGTGGGGCAAAACTTATATTAATTATTTTTTACAGCATAGCCTTACTGTTGAAACACACTCTTTTATCATGTGATTCTTTATCAATTGCCTCAATAAGTTATACCATATTATTATTTAGATAATCCTAAATTGAAATACAGCTACAAATTATTTGGTTGTAAAAGAAATAATAATGAAGTTTCCCATGTGAAATTACAATAGCTGAACTGAACAGGTGGCATCGCTTTACAACAAAAACCTAGGGCTATCTTGAGACTTAACTTACATGATCAACTTAATTGTATGTTATCTTATAACTAAATACATTTTACCTGATATTTTACTTAATATACAAACTTGATACATTGTAATGTAGTATAGTACAGAGTGGTATTTTTATAAGATCAAAGCTTTATAGTATTGTACCTAAGCCTATTGTTTCAACTGCTTGGTAAGTCCAATGTAGCAGTTAATAAATGTATTATTTTGTATATAACCAAAACTAAATAGACAATTGCTCAGATGTTGTTTACAGCTTATGTTTCATTGTGGCTTTAAATATTGCTGCGTTTTACTTCATATAGTTTGTGTGTGTTTTGCAGGGTTATTTTTACTATTATCTATGGTACACAAGACCTAAAACCACTGGTTTCTTATTTGTCATGAATTTTTTAATAACATACAAAATAAATTGAGTAAGCTCATATTTTGATAAGTTTAACTTAATCACTTACTGTAAATTAGGAAATAGCAAAATCTATCAAAACTGGATGCTTTGTAAGTATATATTATCATAATGAAGGAAAATATAGTACAGCAATAGTTGTAGAACACTTTTTCATGTATTAGGCCTACCACAAAATTTATGAACACTAATTCTTTAGTAACAAAGTTGCACATACCTCAAAGTTCTTATATCTTTTATGTCACATTTCGTACCTCTATTCACTGCATAATAAATAGTAGATTTATATTTATATAAATAGTAGTACCAATTATTATTAAAAGTTTGTTTACAAATATAACAGATAATTTAGTAATTTCTAATAAAGTACTTAGTAATTTTTATATCAGATGAAATTCAGTTTACAAATGTGTATTCTATAGAAAATATCTAAGATCATAATATATAATATTATAAAATACTCATCGAAATTATTAATGAAAAGATATTCCGAAATTTAACTTCAGAGCTTATTAATCACTTAAAACAATAGTTTATGACTATCCGAACTTTCGACAGTTCGGATAGTCATAAACTATTGTTTAAGTGATTAATAAGATTCACCGAACGTAATGGACTACAAAATTCAAGAATTCAGAGCTTCGGTTATTGTAGGTAAATTATTGCCTTTAATAGTCAATAAATGAGTTTTGTTGTTATTTTCTATTACAACTACATGAAATTGACTTACGTGTTTTTCATATATAGTTAAATAATTCGAACACTGTCACAAATTAATTCCTATATACTAAGGACTATATGTTAAAACTAAATATCAAATGCAATGATTACGAATAGAGGTTAGTTTCAACGTCACTTCAGTTTTTAAAAATATATTCTGCAAAATTTACTACAAATTAATACAAATACCTTGAGATTAAAAACCTATATCTAGTATTAGGTTTTCAAATATATTTAAGCTATATAATTTAAAAAGTGTTATTAACCAAAACCATAAACCGTTACACTCTTGTTGTCATTTGAAAACAAAAATTTTAACAAATCAAAGTGCTGTCACAATAAGACGGGATGATTTCGTCGTTGATATGTTGTCTGTCACACATAATTTGCCACAAGCCTCATCAAACTTTTTTTATGGTTAAGATATACACTACTGCAATATATCGCAATAATTAAAATTTGCATTTTGAAAATTAAATACAGTTCCTAAATTTGAATTCTAATGAATTTTTTTTTTAATAAAGTATTTATAAACAAGTATATTGTAAATTTAATGTGGTTTTGATTGAAATTATTTTAACAATAAAATTTTAATATTTTAAGACACAATATTGTATTGTATGTAAATATTAATGAATCAATATATTTTAATCTTATATATTTAATACTTTTTCCAATTTTGTAATACATATTTGGAACGAAGTAAAATCCGTTTGAGTAGTTATTAGCAGGTAATTCAAATTCAAATGTACCGCTAATTAAAAGACTCTTCTGTTTGAGGTAAATAAAATAGAATGGGTGGAAAAATATTTTATGATTGTGGGAAACATAGACGTCTAGGGAATACAACAATGCAACTATCTACCAAAAAGGTAAAAAAAGGGTTGTGCAAAAGCTAAAAAAGGAGCAACTATATGAGCCAGGGCTACAAACCGATTTCATTACAATCTGGGGTTTAGTGATAGGGACTTTATATTTATGAACCCAAAAATAGTTTCTCCCAAATTCTTTATAGGAATAAAAATTAGATAAAATTGACCAAAGTGAAAAAATTTTTATATGAATTTCGGTACTAAATGTTATAGCTTAAATATAATCTCTCATACAAAATGAGTTAACAGTAAACTTAGAGATGTTAACACATTTTTATATTTAGTCCCAATATATGTAGGATATCACAGGCTAAGAAATTTGAAAATATATTTATTTATTACAATTCGGTAATATATTCTTCATATATTCTAGAATATAATTTGATACAGAATTATACAAATTTGTTTAAAAGAAATTTTTAAATTCTTTCTATTAGCTCACATTCTCCTGATATATAGTACAAATATTCAATCGTTAATCAAATACGTTTTTATTTATCCAATTAAGTTCAAAAGCATTTTTTTAAACCTATAGTGAATGATAATTGATGTTAATAGTTTTTTCAAATATGTATTCAACAATTAAATTGTAAAATTTGTGGGGTCAGCCAGATTCGAACTGAGAATCTTCATGTTCAAAGCACTATGCCAACTTTCCAATACCTAGAAATATATTTCTATTACAAAGTTCTAGGCCTATATGAATCCCCCCTCCCATCTGGTTGTTGTCGAAACCTCCAGTGTATAACCTTAAACAGTTACCATGTTTACCACACATTATCAAAAATAGTACTCTAGTGTAACTAAAGATTTTTTTTTGTTAACCTCAGTAGGAATGTACATTAAAAATTTTGTCAATATTATTTGTTAAAACAAATATTATAATGTAAAAGAAAGAAGGTAAATTGTAAGAAATTAAAATGCATGGAAAATTGAATTTTTTGAAAGACAAAATTGAAGAATTGATTAATATGTAACACAAAACTGACACCTGACCAGGCCCACCATACTATGATGGAATGGTCAGGGATATTAACATCAGGAGCTCAGATCTGGTACACAGATGGCTCCAATATGGACTTCGGCACTGGAGCGGGAGTGTATTGTAAAAACCCAAGGGTAAAACTAGTTTTTTCCTTGGGGAGGCATACCTCTGTCTTTCAGACCGAAATATATGCTATAAATGCCTGTCTGGGAGAGATAGCAAGAAGGGGAACACACGGGACCCGGATTGCTATTTTCTCCGACAGTCAGGCAGCAATTAAGGCACTAAACGGACATGTGGTCACCTCGGCCATAGTCAGGGAGTGCCTAAATAACCGACAAGCCCTGGCAAGGCACAATCAAATCAAGATAGGTTGGGTGCCAGGGCATAGGGGAATACTTGGAAATGAAGCCGCAGATGCGCTGGCCAGAGAGGGGTCTTCGACTCCCCTGATTGGACCGGAGCCTGCGGTAGGTATTTCCAAATCCATGGTCAAGATGGCAGTGCGAAGGTGGATGGCTGAAAGACACTGTGAGCACTGGATCAGGGCTGAGACACAGTAAGCTAACCCTTAGGAAACCTTCCTTGGGGCTGCAGAAGAGTCTCATCTATCTGTCTAGGCAGGAACTGAGGATAGCCACAGGTCTACTCACGGGACACGGTGGACTAAGGAAACATCTGCATAAAATGGGTAGATGAACCAGTGTGCAGATTATGCGGGCAAGAACTGGAGACCGCCACACACATCATTTATAGATGTGAAGCACTTGCCGAGAGGCGCTTCAACCCCTTTGGAGATAGCACAGCTCTGGAAGAGGATGCTGAAGGTAAAACACTAGTCAGAAAACTCCTAAACCTGGTAAGAGGGAAGGGGCTATTTGACTAGATCAGGGAGGTAAGTACAATATACCTTAAGGTAGCAGTGCTTTGGACAGTTTAAAACCCGCTCCCAAGTCAAGAAAAAAAAAAAAAAACTGAAAATTTCTGCGTTTATGAGAGGGTTGGATTTTTCGCTTATCATGATAATTTTTGACAGAAAACAATTTGTTTTGTGGCTATTTAGATTTTGTAATGGTAACTATAGATCTACAAAACATATTCACATATGTAAAAACTGGTAAAAGATATGAGTACTTTCTTGCTTATCTTTGTTGCTGATCCAAAGCTCAAAGACTTTAAGACTAAAACCTACATATTAGGTTACTGTAGAAATTTTAATGAGCTGTTCTGCTTTGTTGTACACGAAAGTCTCATTTATCTCTACATTCAGGTCACTCACCCATTGTAGTGATTTCATTTTTCAGGAGATATCCTTCAAAACTAAACTGCAATATGTGTTAAGTGGTTGGTGAACACACTTTTTATTTCATCTTCTAACATAAGCCATTCTAATGGAATAACTGATTCATAGAAAAAATACCAAGTTACCACTTTTTTATCAAATTGTTCTTCCAGAGTAGAAATGTAAACCCTGTAAGAAACTGTTCAGGATATTTAACCATTTACATAAGGCCAGACAGAAAGGTAAATTTAACTAAGAAATCTTTGGTAAGGAACTTACTAGCAAGAACATAATTCTCATTCAGCATAAATGAACACATTTCATTCCTGAGTTCACATACTACTAGAGACAACCACTGAGCAATGCTACTCTTATAAAACAAAAGAGATGAATGTTCACTATTCATGTCATAACACATTTAGACAAGGGATGTAGCTTTTGTTTGTTTAGTTTTTGTAAATTGTATTGTTTTTATAACCAATTTAAAAAGCAGTCCAAAATTTGTCTACTATCAATGTCTTTCTTTGTATAATGCAGTGAGTTGAAAGAAAATAAGATGCTGTTGATTGATTTTAAGTCCCTGGAAACAGTTCACCATTAATTGTACATATTATAGGCCATTTCTCCCAATTAATTATGTTATTAAAAACTCACCCATAATCTCAAACAAGTATATTTCTATTGATAGTACTTCTGTATTTGTTGATTCCATCTTCACATGAGCTACCAGTTTTCACTAAAACACTTGTAAATATTGTACAAACTTGCACTTACCTATATTTGTTGAGGATGGGCATTTCCCATTGTCAATTCAGACCATAAATGATCTCAAGGTTTTCGTACGTTAGGGTGGGGGTATGAGTGAACTTTATGAGCATTAGGAGTTATGATGTCGAAAAGTATTTGTGAGTTATAATGCAATTGTGTATTGAGTATGTGTGTAGGGTGTAATTTGAAATGTTTATATATTTCATAATATTCGGTTGTGTAATGTTGTTTATGAAGAATTTGTAGGTTGGATGCTATGTCTACTTAGTCGTTTTGTGGATTGGTGATTACTGTTTGTTAGTGTGTTTATTTGTTCTGGTAGTGTGTGTCCAGAGTATTTCTGTATTCTCTTACAGATAGTAGTATTACAAGCCAATTACCAGTTAACTCCCCCCCCCCCAGTGTAATTTCAGTCTAATAAAAAATATCAGGTAAAATCAACTCTTCTCCAATTAAATAAGGGCTTTACACTGGACAACTCCTTTTGGTCAATTTATAGAAACCTAAAATTGCTTAACTTCCAAATGTTTCAAAAATTTATAATTTTGTTTGTCTGCTACTGTTGCAATGACAGTTCATACTCTGGGAACATCTGTACCAGAGCAAGTAACTTTAGTAAAAAATAAAAACAAACAAAATCTGCAAGTGATTTTGAATACAAATCAAATACACTGTTTGATCACACTATTGAAAATCTGATTCTAACACTTAGCACTGATGACCACTGCCTAGTACAATCAAATTATGTCCCCATAAGTATTTTTAAATTCATGTACATCATTTAGATTCATTTCATTAAAAAAATTACTTGTTGAAGAAATAAAGAAGCAAACTTAGACAGGGGTTAATCAACTTCATTTTAATTGAACATACCTTTTTTAGAAGCTAGCCTTTTTATATGTTGTTCTTCGTTTATTTTGTTTTATTCAACTCATGATAGTTCTGGAAAAACTGTTGAATTCTACTACTCTGAATATATATTATTGTTCTTCCATATAATTATTTTCAGAGAATGGTAGATTGACTAAGTGGAACTACATACAATTAAAAACTAACAATCTGTGTTCATCTGGATGATATGAATCATTAGTTACATATCTATAATACTGCTTAGATTTTCTGTAGATCCCTAAGGAAAATTTACTATTTCCCCATGCTACTAAAAAATTTACCTTCCTTCTCTAATTCAGAGTTGAACTTAATTGATAGGAACAAATTATTTAATTTAATACAGAATTCCTCTTAATTATTTTACCTATCAAAAACCATATAAATGTCATCTCATACCAAAACCATATTCATGAAAGTTGTACATTGCATAAGTTCCTTTCCATGAAACCCAGGTTTACTCATAAAAACGTTTGCTAAAAAAACTTGATGTAGGGTTTCCTATTGGGATACCATTTTGTGAAAAGTATTTTGTTCTATATTTTTTCTGTCAGTTTCAAAATTTTCAAAATTGGTTCATGAGATTTTATTATTTACCCAATTTGATCTTTTTAAAATTAACTCTCATTTACTATGTATACACTTTTCCTAATACAATGTTCACTTCTAGAACCAGTTACCAATCACCTCTTCAGAAATTTAGTAAACTTTTTTCTATATGTAGCAGAAGTGAAGATCGTGTACTTTCAGTGAGTATAATAAATTTAGGAAACACATATTGTCAAGAGATTAGGAGGTAGGAAAGGAAATTCTATTTTTTAGAGGTTTGATTAAAAAGTATTTAACAATCTTTACCAAAATACAAAACATTAAATTTTATATTATGAAAATGTCATGTCATGTTACAACTGTAATATGAAATTACTACACAAATTCTAAAACAGTAAATTTCTTATTAGAAAAAAAATTACTGGATCAATACCAACATCAATTTGATGATAATTGTATTCCTATTTGCAAGTAAATTCTCAATGAATCATAATAAATTCATATGGTGACTATTAACAAAAATACCTGCCATAAATCATACATTTTTTCATAAACCAATTTTAACATTTTAAATTTATTTTCAAATTTATAATAAAATTTAACACTGTTTAGCTGCTCAATAGTATTGCTAATTTTGAAAAATAATTTATTACAAGAATTGGCCTATACACAAAACTTGAAATAGCTAGAAAATGAAACTAGAAGCTTGTACAATTGAATCATACAGTTTACTCATTTAATTTTGTATTTACAGCAGCTCGACATCTCATGAACTGACTTTTTTCTTTCTTATAAACCTTTCATAAGATACTTAAATTAAAATGGATAACATATTTAAATAACTGGTTTTATAGCATACAACTACATTTTAATTTAAAAAATTCCAATTGACACCTACAATTTATCAGTTATAAACCCTTACAAATATTTCCACAACTTTTATCTACATTTTGCTAAGACAGTTAGCAAGACAAGAAGGCTCTCGCCCTGCCCTTTCCTTGCGGGCGGCAACCAAGAAGCACCCCTCATCCAGGTTGGTGGTCTGGATGGGCACATACACCCCCGATCTGAAGGTGTTATGCGATCCGTGCCAATGTAGATTCGTGGCCCTCAGGGTAAGGAGGGTCTTTAACAGAGCATCAGGGACACCTGGCGCCACCCCTCAGTACTTAAGTTGTTTTACTGCCGTAAGTGGGGCTCTGCGGCGGCGGACCTTTATTTCCCTAGCTGCTCGTGGGAACACACATGGCAGAGATTAAAAAAATTAATTTAACTGGCCAGGGCTTAAAACCTACCGACAAATCTGTCCCTATGGAGGTGGCTTCGGCCCCCGTAGACACAGATGGAAATCCAGTTGCGAAGGCAACAGGAAGAATGAGTGGGGCACAAAGGAGGAAAGCACTCTGGCTTTCCTACCATAAGGAAGCAAAGAAGGCGGAGGCGGAGGGCAGAGAACCAACGCCACCCCTTTTGAGGAATCACCGGTCCAGGCAGCGGAAGGAATTGACGGAGGCTGGGGCTAGAACCCGCCCTGTTGTCCCGGAAGCCAATGGATCCGGTAGGACCTTAGTACGACGAGAGAGAGAGAGGAAAAGGAAGGAAAGGAGTACTTCTAATCCTACTCCAGAGTCGGAGGTCAAGAGGAATTGGTCGATCTCCGCCAACATACCGAGGGTTCTAGTGACCTTTGGGGATAGTGTAGGCATGAGGATTGAGGATGGAGATGGCGGCGGTCGACCATCTTAGGAGCAACGTCATGGAGCGGATTCTGGACACTCCTAGTGGAGGTTTTGTTCCGCGGTTCAGAGACACTTACCTAAAGGATGGAGTCGCAGGATTTATTTGTACTGAGGAGGAATCGGCAAAATGACTGAGAGAAGTGGTACCGTCAGTTAAGCTCGAGGACGGGACTCAGGCAAGGCTAGTCCTGCCTGATGAACTGATCAAAAGAGTGAAAGTGACGGTGCTAGAACCACCACCAAAAAGGGAGGCCACTCAGTTGGTCAAGCTCATGGGGATGCAAAACCCAGAAATTGACACTTCGAAGTGGAAGATCCTACAGTGCATTGAGCAGGTCCTGCAAGCCCCCTCTGCCTAGGATTGGATGAGGCATCGGCCAGACAATTAAAGGCAAGAGATGGGAAAGCCTTCCTGGGGACTTCAGAGGTCACTTAAGTGGAACTCTAAGGACCCGGGAGAGAATCAGGAGAAGGCATAGGGGTCAGTTGGATATGGCTGACCCTCAAGCAATGATCCTGCAAATTAACTCGCACCACAGTAAAAGCACCTCGGTGGTCCTAACCAGGTGCTTAAATGTGAGGCACACATTACCTGGTCAGGAACCGTATAAGGGGTCTGACTGCAGCTGGGCGCACCTACGCAAGTGGGGAACATGAGGGGCACAGAGCATGTGCGATAGTCAGAGGACTAGAAGCCACGCTGACTCAAGAATTCTCAACTAAAGACCTTGCGGTGGTTAGAATTCGAGGTAAGTGGGAGCCGGGAGTTCATCGTGGCCTCCACTTACTGCGCCCACAATAGAGAATCGCCCCCTGCAGAATTACGTAAGTTAGTTCGGTACTGCAGAGAGAGGAATATAGGAATCTTAGTGAGCTGTGATGCCAATGCTCATGATGAGGTGTGGGGCAACACAGACACAAATAAGCGAGGCGAGGAGCTCCTAGCCTTCTTGATTGAAGAAAACCTTGTGGTTTTAAACACAGGTGCCGAGCCAACATTTGTCACTTCAAACAGAACGGAAGTTCTAGATATCACCTTCTGTAATAGACAAATGGTAAGGTGGGTGCATGACTGGCAGGTTTTGGATGAGCCCTCCATGTCTGATCACCGGATCATCACTGCTACGATGAGAGGAGTTGTCCCCCATGTGGTGTGGCTAAGGAACCCGAGAAGGACAAACTGGAAAGGTTTTAAGTCCTCGGTGAGGAGGCGGATGTCAGACTTCCGTGGTAAATATGGTACATCAAATGAACTGGAAAATACTGAGGCCTACATCAGGACTGCAATTTCCACGTCGTTTGAAGAAAATTGCCCTCTCTCGCGGATAAACACTAGGCGCGGTAAGCTTAAGTGGAACAGCGAGTTAGAGGCAAGACGGAAAGAGACTAGAAGGCTCTTTAATAGGGCAAAGAAGAAGAAAACGGCGGAGACCTTGCAATATAAAGACAGCCAGGATCTCTATAAAAATCTTATTAAAGAGGTTAAACGTGCTTCTTGGGAAAAGTGGTGCTCAGAGACAAGCACACTGAGTGACACTGCTATACTGTTTAATGTGTTAGCAGGTGGACCGAGGGGAGAGCTTAAGTTTGTCAAGAAGACTGATGGTAGCTTTACTGACACCCCAGAGGAAACTCTGCGTCTGCTTATGAGGAACAGTTTTCCCGATATTAGACCGGTAGGGGACGGTGCTCAAAACCTCCGACATACTGGGCTAATGGCGGACTGGAATATTCCTGGGAAGGTGATCTCAGCACAAAAGGTGAGAGAGGCGATTCTGTCTTTTGAGCCTTTTAAAGAGCCTGGATTAGATAATATTACTCCAGCACTACTACAAAATTGCTTGGAGGAAATAATAGGGCCACTGACAGGATTACTGAGAGGCTGTGTTGCCTTGGGTTACAAGGCCGGGCAGTGGCTAAAAACGAAAGTTATCTTTATCCCCAAACCGGGGAGGAAACATTACACAGAGGTAAAGGACTTCAAACCTATCAGCCTTACATCTTTCTTGTTTAAGACATTGGAAAGGCTGGTGGACCACTATTTGAAGCAGTATCCGCTTCATCAGGACCAACACGCCTACCGAACTGGTAGGTCAGTGGAGACTGCGCTGTTGTCGGTCGTGGACTTTATTGAAGGTCAGATCAACAACAAGGTGATATGTATTGGGGCTTTTAATAGTATCTCTAGACTGGCCATCAACCCTGGACCCTGGGCCCTGGAAATAAACAATGTCTGCACAGTGCCTGGTGTGTAGTGTGGACCAGCCGAAAACTGCCGCTCAGCAGCCTTCACTTAACTTCCTTCACTTGGATGGAATTGTGAATCTTGATAAGCATTCTCCACATTTTCATTTTCATTGGTATCAGATGGTCACATCTGTCACCATGACTCACAAAATCAAACCCGTCACCTTCAGAAGGCATTTGTAGAAAGCAATCAAGCTCTGATTGTCTGGCCAACAGGCCTGACAATTTTTTTCTTTAATCATTTATGTTATTAAAAAACTCTCTCAGGTCAATATGTCTTGAAACTTCATCTAATTGTTTTATAATGATGACCAATGTTAAAATAAATTTTAAAATTATATTATATTATAACATAATGTTATTACTTTTTATAAGTTACACATTGTTATAATGTTGTTACAAGTTATAATGTCCTGGCATAACTTCTTGTAATATGATAGAATGATTCATCAATTTTGATGTGAAGTTCAGATATAAATATATCACCAACAGAGTAATTTTTCAGAGACCAAAGTTTGTAAAGTTTGCTGTGTTATAGTTCTGAAAATGAAAAATATACAATTATTATTAGTCAATTAATGTAATACAATGATTATTTGTTAATAGATATTTGGTTATCTAATTCTAGAAGATTTCAGGGTATAATACAAAAGTATAAAGGATAAAAAGGGTCATTTTAAAAGAGTAAAAAATGAGATTTTACCTCATACATGAATTTATTCTACTTTCATATAAAATGAGTTCGAATCAGATGAAGCAAAATGGAGATTATAAGCTATTTTTGCCTGCGTAATAAATTAAGAAAAAAAGATATGTGTACTATCTGAAAATTGTTGCTAAAAGTTGAAAAGGGCACCCCAATTAAAAAATCCTTAGGATATAGACAGAAAACGGTAGATTGTGAAAGTAGTAATAAATTGTTACAGCCACAAATTTACTGAATCCTATAAACCACATTGTATACACCAACATTTTTACAGAAAAAACTTTCGGCCAAGTTAATAGAAGATAAGTTTTTTACATTTCATTGTATCTGATTCAAAAATTACAAATGCTGGTGTGGTGCCTACACCTGCCACTGACATGGGTGTTACATCTTCTGTCAAGTGGCACTCCCTCTAAAAATGATGTAATAAAATTTAATTACTATACATATAGAGTAGAAATATTATCAATAACTATAATATTAATTTATTGAGTGTTTATAAAGGTTTTGTTGAACAAAACTTTTTAAACATCGCCGCTTCATACTGCTGTACCCTAATGTTACTGGTCTGAAAAGCACATTGAAACTAAAGTGGGTTGTTGCAATCATCTTGATTTCACTGATAAAATCATAAGTAATTATTTAAAGAACTGAGTGAAAACTATTAACTTACTGTTTCAAAACCGTTGTTTCATTGACAAAACCTAAGCTGTTATCCCTGTTTTATTTCAGGTTCATGTCTGGTTAATTTGAACATTTTTTATTTTTTCCAGTAATTCACGATTGTTGAATCTTGTACCAACTACCACAAAGATATAATGACATTGCAGGATTCTTTTAAGATAATTTTAGTATCAGTATAAAAATCTAGATTCAGTTGAATTTTCCAAAGTAAAAATGTCCTGTAAGTTATCTTAACAAATAGTGTAACGAAGTCATCCTATTTGTAGTAAATAGTTCATTTAAATTTACAATTTTGTAATGTCACCTGATAGTGAAATAGACAGAAGTGGTATATTTATACTTTAGTGGTGGTAGCAGATAAAGTGCTGATGATGCAAGTCTAAATGGAATCTACCATTCAAAATGCAATTCCTGATAGGTAAGGGCATTGGTTTTAAGACTATTATACAAAGTAAAACAATTTCTATGTTTTTTTTAAACAAATATACGATAGTCATTTAAACCAATTAAAAAATTTTTTTTCAACCCAGCCCATTAAAAATCCTTACTTAAAAACTTGGCAGTTAAAGGATTAATTACAAATAATATACTTTGACCAGATTTCATATTATATTGCAGTAAAATGTTACTTTCTGGTAACATTCAATCCATTATTTGTGATGAGTCACAAAAGCATATTATATCACTACTTTAATTATCTTTGCATTAATAATTTTAAAGAGAAGAAAAATTATACAGCTAACTGTAATGTCATACCTCATGGTATGTGATGGAACAGCAGATGAATATAAGGCACAGAGTAGATTATTGCCGGTTCTCAAAGCATGTAGTTTGTGGTATTCGGAGCACCAATAAGTCTCTAGAGCTCGATGAGTAAAATCTGGACATACAAAGAAGCGTCAATTATGCACAGTTATTTCCAAAAACAATTGATCATCCGGAACAGACTTTCTAAATTGTAAACACAATAAACATAATCTTTATATTTACCTTGATGAGCATCCGACAGGTAGTTTTTCTTCCAATGCTGTTCATTCTTTACTATTATTGGACTTACATAACGTTTTTCATTTTAAAGATATGATATTTAAAGATATAATATTTTTTTTGTTTGAATATTTTTATTCTCTTTAAATGAAATGAAAAATAAATTCTTTTTCTGTTAATATATTTTTTATAAAATAGTATTAAAAAAATGTGTTTGAAGAAAATAAAAATTGTAATTGGCATTTATTATATGAAACACATACTTTAGTTACAAAAATTCTGTTCAATTGTTATAATAAATACAATAATACATTGGTATCTACAAATCTATACACTAAATTATAAATAAATTTTTATTCTGTTTCTAAAACAGTTTTTATGTAGTAAATTCTGAATCAGGAATCAAAACATAAGTTACTTCACAATCTGTACATTGATATATAGAATCCTACATTCCTGCGTTGGCATTGTATTATGGGTAGAGAGCAAATTACAAACTTTTTTCTTTTACTCTCAAGCACTGAAACATTTTTACAAAAATACCTTTTCATCACCCTAGCTATTTTAGCGTTACTCTGAACTCGTATAAATAATGATGAAAATAACAGAAATTGTCCCACTCGTTTTACTAATTTTATGTGAACTTTTTTAATATTCAAGACATTGAATAAAATGATATCTATATCAATTGGAAAAGAGGTTTTCGTCACCACTTGACAGTTCTATAACAGAGTGAACTGCAAGTTAGTCGATGATCAATTAGATAATTTTCAGCTTCATTACTATTGTAGACCGTAACTACAGCTAGCGAGATGGATTTTGTCCTTTTTGTATTGTTACCTTCTTGCATTTCAGCCTAATGCTGAGTGGAAATTATAAAAATATCTCTTGTATTTTCTACCATAGTACAAATATATTTTTAGCATTTCTTTTATTTTGTTTTGGTGTCTTCATTTTCTTTTCTTTTTTTTTTAATTTTTCAAACCTTTTCCCACCATTCTAGTTTGGAGGAGTTCTAATACTGGTATAAAATATGTTGTCTTATTCTGTACAACCACTAGTCTTTAAATTACTCAACAGCCTGATTACCACCAACTGCTTAGCTTCTCTTATTTAAGTTGTTCTAATTTCCATAATAAATTTTAAAATTTCAGACAAATCTTATTTAAGAATTACTTAGAATACACAAATCCGTGCTATATTTATTTTGTTTTTTTGGCACGTTTTTGTCTTTATTAATCTTCCCACGAAATAGGAACATCATATCAACAACTGTTATTTTTTGTTGTTGATTCTATCTTCACGTGAGTTACTAGTTTTCACTAAACAATTATAAATATTTATAATTAACATTTGTTGATTCCATCTTCATGTGAGCTACTAGTAATCACTAAACACTTTTAAATGTTTTAAATTTGTCTATAGTAGCACTTACTTTGTTTGTTGAGGACGACCGTTTCGGGAGATGTGTCCCATTGTTAACTCAGACCGTAACTCCATATTTATAATTCTTTAGTGTTATTTTTTCTTAAGATAACAATTTTGATATTTCTTTGCAAGTTATTTATTAAGAGAATTATTTTAAAAAATAAAGTAAATCTTTGATGGCCTTATTGCTTTTGTTTTGTATTTCCATTCAACTGGAAGCACAATAAAGTCTGTGAATATCTGTCCTGGTTAATAATGTTTGGGTAGAAACTAAACTTATCACTGGGTTTATACTCTAACATTTTTATTAATACACATGATCCCTATATATGCAATACAACTTCTTACAAATATTTTAAATTGTTTTGAGTAATATTTTCAATGATATAAAACAGATTTAAGGGATAATAATATTATTACTCAATATTAGTTTTAAAATTTTGGTTCAGTATAAAAGTTAGCATTTTTTTCATTGTATTTACGATATTTGTAATATTATATATATATATATATATTAGATGTAAAACGTCTATTCCTTGTTTTACATTAAAAAAAATAATAAACCATTAATATTAGGGTTCCTGTCTTGAGAACACCAGTTTGTAACTTATATATCACTTTAAACATTTAACAAATAAGATACAATGGGAAACAAAATAAAATATTCCAAACAAGTTATTAATTACAAAAAACTAATGAATTTTTGAAATATAAAAAATTTATTGCATGTTTTTGTTTTAGTAAAAAAATAACCAACCTTGACTCATAAGGTGTATGGCAGTCTGACAATAAAATGTTCTGAGTACATCAGCCGGAGACCTGCTTTCTTTTTTATTGCCGCTGACATTGTAACTCAAAACAAACTTCTTCATTTCACAATTTACCAGCAACAGTCTAAAAGCAAGAAAAAAAGATATGATAGAAGACAAAATACTACAAGCCTCACAGCTCAAACTTAAAGTGCTACATTTGTTTTAATGTGTGAATTTTAGTCTTGGCCTCCATATACTTTTCCTATACTGACTATAATTTTAAAATCAGAATAGACAGTAAAGTGGAAGAAACAAAACTTATGGTTTTTACCCAACAGCAAATTATATCAATACAAATTAAACTATCCAATTTTTCTCTTACTTTTCACTAAACATATCTATGTTTTTTCTTGTCATTTATACGCAAGATGATGTTTTGGCTCAAGCATATGCTCACATGAGCCTTTATTTTACCTTAATCCCAGGATACAGGGGATTATTTTGTTTCTTACCTGGTCCTGTTTTATTCCACCTCTTGTTTTCTACACAGCAGTATAATGGGTGGTCACATCTCTAACAGTAGGTTAGAGTATATCTACTTCAAGTATGTGACCAACAACTACCACATCAAAAACTACGACCTCAACTAACTCAATTTGAATCTTTCTTTAAATAAGCCATCATGTTGTTTTTGAGTCAACCAAAATGTCTAAAATAATGATTTAATCATATAGAAAAACTCTTAGCTTCAAACAAAATAAAAATAATCACAAAAACCTTTATGTATATTTCCAAATGTTACAACTAAACTCTACTTTCTGATAAAGATGTTTCAATTTGTTTTTAGCTGAGAGTTTCTTCTTGTTTATATTATAGACACTCACCCCAAAACACCTTGATGTATTTGTAAAGAATGTGGAATATTACGAGGAGATGTTTGTAGAGCTGTTTTCAATGTTTCAACAGAAGGCCGCCAAAGTTTACCCGCTAACTGGTCTATAGTAGTTAAATCTGGTGTAGGGCCACATAGTGCCGAAACCCAAACTCCGCTCACCAAACAAATAGAAACCAATCGGAATGGGACCTGTAACAAGTGAAAACAATTTTAATTAGCAAGATTATTTTTTTTTTAATGGCCTCACATAGAGATAGCCAAAAGTCACAGTATTTCAAGTTACAGTAGAACCTCAGTAACTTTGACCATGGCCCATCCGAATTAGCCGGAGACTAAAAAAAAATAAAAGAAGACATTGTACTTACAGAAAAACTCTTCTATATTTGTCAAACAAAGATTATTATGCACAGTAACTCCACTGTAATTCATTTCTTGGTAAACAATCTGTCAATTTTGGCTGTTTAAATTTTTTGAGCCGCTTTTGTGCTGTGTGGTCCTGTAGTCATTTCAGCATAAGAAACACAAAACATTATTTTGTTTATCTGTAGGTATTACACATTTTTATTGTTGTGTCGGACTTTTTATGTAAGTACAGTAAACTCCCGATTACCCGTGGAATAGGGTGGCCTGGCAACGCCGGATAACGAATTCCCCGGATAATCCGTTATGAACAAAGAATACGCAAAACGATCAATAATCTATTATTATACCATAAGTTACTCAAATAATGACCCCGGTTAATGCAATTCACAAATAATCTTCAGAGGACAAAATAAATACAAAAAATAATTTAAAATGTCGATGTATTTGACGGATTATAACATGTACATTTATATGTCTAACTATTTACAATACGTACATAAGTATATGTCAAAAGTAAGTATGTATGTACATATGTAATTTCCTTTAAACATAATACTTTCACTTTTTAACAAAAAATCTGTCACTTTGTCTGTTTTTTTTTTTTTTTTTTGAGCGTTGATTTAGCTTTAATGTGCGATCTAAGTTTCTTGAGAACCATTTTGTCGCACAGTGTCTACTTGTGTCACGTGTGTCACAAAGCCATAAAGATCGATAATGTATATGACAGACATGGATAATGCATAAGTCACGTCCTAGACTATTTATAGCCGAGATTAGCTGACATTTGTTTACTATCTTATGATACACACTAGGTTTTCGGGCGTCCAAGCATTTTGTCATTGTCTTTTATATACAGTAGTTTGCTAGCCCCTTTTATTTCGCTGGCCCGCGTCAGGATGCTTCCCTTTGTAAAAATTAGTATGTACATATCTACATATCTATTCCCTTCATCTTAACTTCTATTAAGCCTTATATGTATTTATGTCGTAATTCACCATTTGGAAATTTAAACACATGAATCTGATTGGAATAAAAATTGGATATTTGTAAAACAATGGCAGACCCCGGATAATCCGCAAACCGGTTAATCCTCCTACAGATAATCGGGAGTTTACTGTATTTTATTTATTTGACTTTTGTTATTTCTTATTTATTTTACTTTAAAATCATTCCGGGTTATACAAAGATCCGTGTTAATGGGGTTCTACTGTACTTCTGTTTTTTTTTTACAAATGTGGAAGCATTTTCTTATAAGTCTCATGTACGTAGGCAGTTATAATAAAATTTGTGAACATTTGATTTAATAACTTTAATTTTGCATTTTACTACTTCAATACGTTCCATTTTAAAAATTATTTGCCTCCCTTTTATATACACTGTGTTGTTTTTTAAAATAGAAATATATTGAAGAAATGAAAATTTAATAACTATAAAACTTTAATAGTTTTAACAATTTACAATTTAAATAGTTTTAAACACATATTACTAAACCTCGATGGTTTTATTACTCAGTTCAAATTCAATATTTCAGCTCAATATCCAACATTATTTAATTAAATTTAGAGCAAATAACTATTTATTTTAAAATAAGTGGATCTTACAAACCATAAAAGATTGCATATTCAGAAAAGTTTACACAAACTCCCTGTACTAATAAATTAGAACATCTACAATTTCTATTCAAATTTTAAATTTTGAAATAAAAATAATGACAATTGGTTTTATTATTTCAAATATACTGTCCTACTGTTTAGGCTACATAAACTTTGCAATACCAATTAAATTCTAACTTCCCAGTATTTGATACTATTTCATACTAACCCAACTGACTAGTTCCTAAGTAAATGGTGTGTGAATAAGAAAATCTTAAAGCTACACTAGTATATCTAGTGCAAAATTAAGACAATTAGCTTCAATATTTTATATTCTTGATACTCTTCTGGTTATTCTAATAAGCCAACCATAAAAATATATATTTACTTCTATTCTTTGATCTTTGGCTTCATTAACGATCAAATTTATTTGTACTGTAATAAAGTCCAAAGACTAATAGCTGTGCTGTATCTATTAACTGCTTATTTCTGTAAATCAACATAAATTTACATATATTTTGAGTACAGTTTATTGCTTTTCCTAATGTTACAATATTCTCCTCTGTTGAAGCGTTTTAGAGTGACTCCATTTCCAAAACTTAAATTGCACTTTAAGTTTAAGGAGTACGATTTAAGTTTTGAAAGTCACTCCGAAACGCGTCAACAGAAGAGAATATTGTAACATTAGGAAAGGCAGAAAACTGTACTCAAATACATAGAAATATTCCTAACAGAAATGAAGATGAGTATATTTAGAATTTTAACATATTTACATTAGTAGGACATAGGTTTTAAAACGTGTCTTTATTTATTACAACTTCTTCACTTTGATAACAAAACTATGTAAGCTATTCAACTGGATTGGTTAGTTCTTTATTAGGTGTGGAAATAAATTGTACAGGTATTATATTTTGATATTCCCACAACGTTATTGTCAAAATTTTAAGGTAAGGCTATCTCATTTATGTGAATTTTTATAACATTCCCACTTATTGTTCTCATTTTCATTTTTCTAAATCCCTCTTAAACACTTTTCCTCTAAACTATCTAGTTAGATCCCTTAAATTTATTTCACAAACAAAATTCTATTTTAATTACTTTAGATGCAACAGTTTTATCATTCTTTTTCAAATTAATTAATCCATTCTAACTGATGTGTATATATATCTTTTTTTATAGGCAAATGGCAATTGCCTGTAAAAATATTCATATGGAAAAAATAAATAATTTATCATTATTAACTAGTTTCAAATATAGGACAATATCAGCTATATTGTTAATCATTCAAGGTAACTACACATTAGCTCAGATAATATTGACTAGCCCTGTTCTGTATTTAAAATTAATTTATTATTTTAGATGTATAAATATACTCTGTTCTTACAGATGGACTTTTACAAGGCAGGAACACAGGAATGTCTGTTGCTGAAGTATTGTTAGTGACAGAAATAACCATGACTAACAACTTCCGTTCCTCTGCAGTCAGCTCCCACCAACCTGGTGTTGCAACAGCAACACAATCTTCAACCACAATACAAGCAAATAATGAATCTAAACTCTCTGCAAAGCTATCCAGACATGTCTGAAACATCAAAATATATTTAACGCATTGCATATCTTCATGTTATGCTTACTTTATTTCAAGAGGCATGAAAATTTTTCTTTAAAGAACATTTAATAAATATTAATATTTTATTCACGGTATAAAACACTTATATCTACTATGACTTGGTTTGTTAAGGTGTTAAAAATAATACACTATGAACGTCTTACGGTTTTTCATAAATTCATATAATGAAACCTCATCACTTTGAACATCTTCATGAATCATCATTTAGTAAAGCCACATTACAATTAGAAGAATATAAGGTTTAACATAGGTTGAAAGAACCAGATACAACCTTTAAAAAAATATTGCTGTCTTGAAATTATTATACAAAGATCAATATCCAGCCAAAGCATGTATGTATAGTGAGTGATCTTTCATGGATAACTGAATTTCATTCTCAGTGAAGATAAAATATAGCATGTTCATATAAAATTTGCTTGCAACTTAAAGAATTTTATTATTTAAAAATACACTCAGACCTCACGTTACCTCCAGTAGTCAGTACTCAGACCCCACGTTACCTCTACGTTCCCTCCAGTAATTAGATAAAAACAAGTTGTTTAAAAGCAATTAAGACAGTAAAATAAGAATAAAATAAATACATGAAACAAAATTAGTTTGTAATATTGTTTATAAGTTGATGATTGACCAGTTAAAATATGGGGCACCATCTTCATTTATGGAAAAAATGCCACTATGAATAAGTGTTGACATAGTGATTATATGTTCAAGTGTAATCTTCTAGTTCAAGATGAAGATAGAAACAAACAAAATTGAACAATTTAAAAACTTAAAATAACCCTTGGTCAAATTTAGAACTGCTAAAAAATACATCTACAAGGGCTATTCAGAAAGTAAGGAACGTTTTTTAATAAAAAAAATAATAAGTGCAATAACAAATTTTTATTATATACTGTATATCTGAAAGAGCAACTAAAATACAGTCGGCACCGCTTATTGTGATCACGGTTAATGTTATCATTCGGTTATTGTTATCGTTTCATTGAAAAACAAACACGAACGTATATTCATACATTGTAATTAGGCCGCTTATTGTAATCATCTGTTCACTTATTATTATCATTTAATTTGCCATTCAAAATCATATGCGTCAACGTATACTAGCATAGACCAAGTAAAAATGTCTACAAAGTAGTGTAAACAGCACATGCAACACACAATGACGCCCAATTCATAGAATGTTTATTTTTAGAATGACAGAAATACTTCATAACGGTTTCAGCACTTAGCACAGTTCTCAGAATGTCTCCCTTACTCTTTGTTTACGCAAACACCCTAGACTCGCTGAGTCGACCTTAGTTGTTTGTTAACTAATGTTACTACTGAACCATTTACAGTACAGTCCTACTGTATTTTTTAACAGTGAATTTTTATGAACGTTTATTACAGTATTTCAGTGTGATTTTACATAACTTATTTTTTAAAGATCTTTTTCATTTGTTTTGTAGAGGTTAGTGTCACTTGAAGTTTCAAAGGACAGTATAGCAAGATGTCCGAATCTCAAAAGAAACGACGCGATTTAAGTCTTAAACAAAAACTTGATATTCTAGATAGGTACAGTAAATTACCAAAAATGAGTCAAAGAAACGCTGCTTCTCAACTTGGCTTTTCTCAATCTATCTTATGTAAAATATTGAACAACAAAGAAAAAATCTTGTCATTATCAAAGTGTAATGCAAATGTTGACAACAAAAGACATCGTTCTGGGAAGGATCCGCAAGTGGAATCAGCTTTGAAATTGTGGTTTAAAAATTTTCGCGAAAAAGATGCTCGAGTTGACGGCCCACTAATGCGTCTAAAAGCTGAGGATCTTGCCAAAAAAATAGGAAAACAGGATTTTAAAGCCACAGATGGATGGTTCAATCGATGGAAGAAAAGGGAAAATATTGTTTACAAGAAAACGTGTGGTAAAAAAAGAAATGCTGATTTTGTTGGAGCTGAGGACTGGTTACAATACGAATGGCCAAAGATTTTGGCCGAGTATTCTCCTAGCTGCATATACAATGCAGATGAAACAGGACTTTATTATCGTGCTTTACCCGAACATATTTACTAATTTAAAAATTAAATTGCTAACATCTGTAAAATATGTAAACAAAGAATAACTGTTTTGTGTTGTGTTAACATGGTTGGTCATAAAGAAAAACTCTTAATTATCGGTAAATCTAAAAATCCACGTTGTTTTCAAGATATCAAAAAGCTACCGGTTGAATATCATTCAAACTCCAATGCTTGGATGACATCAAAAATTTTTAATGAATGGCTGACTAAATGGGATACCAGCCTTAAATGCAACATTGTCCTTCTACTAGACAACTGCACTGCACATAATGACATAAGCACTACGCTAAAACACATCAAAGTGATTTACCTTCCGGCCAATACTACATCAATTATTCAGCCATGTGACCAAGGCATAATTAAAAATCTCAAAAGTTTTTATCGACGAGAGATGCGTGCTAGAATTATAGAAAATATGGATGAATTTCAAACCCTTACCTCAAATGAATTGGCTAAAAAAACTTCTTTACTCGATGCTATTCATCTGATAGCAAAATCTTGGAATGAAGTTTCTGAAAAAACTGTGAAAAATTGCTTTAGAAAAGGTGGTTTTTTTGTTGAAGAAAATCAAGAGTAAGCTACATCTGAGGAAGACTCTGAAGAGAACTTGAAGCCTTTCGATTTGTCCTTAAAAGAATATACTGAGTGGATGAAAGTTGACGATAGTATTGAAACAGTAGCTGAAATGACTGAAGACGATATTTGTGAGGTAGTTGCTTCAACATCAAAAGTTACTGAAGAAGAAGAAGGCACCGATGATGACGAAAATGATAAATGTGTTCACATTTAAAATGATAAGCAGGAAGTTCACCAAGCTCTTGAGATTCTAAGGCAGTTTGTTCAACAAAAAGCAGAAAATTTCAACAAACATTATGAATATGAACAATTTATAAACAATATTTTACGAGAAGACTACAGACAGTCACATATAGAGGAATTCTTCAAGAAAAAGTAAATGTAAATTTGAAGTGTAAATAAGATTGAAGTGTTTTATAATGAAGTTTTATGTGTTAAAATGTTTTGATCAAGTGTTTTACGTAGTTCTATATATTTTTTTTTCAATTATGCTAGATTCAGTGTTTTAAAAAAAATCTACAGTGGAATAAAATAAACTGACATGAAATATGACCACTAATTTTAACAAGTACAAAACTAAATTACAGAAATTCTACTACTGTACATAAAACTGTCCGGAATTGCATCAAAATTTGGTAAGTACAGTTTAATTATAGTGTTACAGAATTAGAATTACTTAATGTAATGATATGCTTACATTTCGTTCAGAACAAACAGTTGTGGCAATAATACAGTGAGTTCAATGCAGTACGGCTGTAGACTACATTGTGATTAAGCGTTCGGTTATTGTTATCGTTCGGTTATTGTTATCAAATATGCTTCTGACAAATATGATCACAATAAGCGGCGCCAACTGTATATATATATATATATATATATATATATATATATATATATATATATATATATATATTTAGGTTAGTTTTGGTTGGTAAAGATTATTTAGATTTTTTGGACTAGGAGACTGACAGACTTACCTTGGTAAGAGTCCACTCTGTAGTCTTGAAATAGAAACACATAAAAGCACTTAAACAATGATATATTTCAACCACACAGTGGTCTTTGTCAATCGTGTTTTCTCTTCGAGAGAGAGTAGGCGCCGACTGTACTACTTTTCTACGTAGTCGCCAAACAAATTGAGACATTTATCGTAGCGGTGGACAAGCTTTGAAATTCCTTCATCATAGAAGTCTGCCGCCTGCGATATCAGCCACTCTGCGTCGTCGTGAAAGCACTGTGTTGCTAGCCAGGTCTTCATTCTTGGAAACAAGTGGAAATCACTTGGTACAAGGTCAGGCCTATAGGTCGGATGAGGAAAAACCTCCCATTTGAATGACTCAAGGAGTTCTTTGGTGCAGTTTCCTGTGTGAGGTCAGGCATTGTCATGCACAAACAAAATTCTTGACGTCAATTTCCCTCGGCGCTTGTTTTGAACTGCTCTCCTAAGGTTGCGCAAAGTTTCACAGTACCGCTCAGAGTTTATTGTTGCACCACGTTCAAGAAAGTCAATAAGAAGCACACCTTGCCTGTCCCAAAAAACCGTCGCCATAATCTTCCTTGCTGAAAATGTTTGCAAACATTTTCTTGGTTTGTTGGGGGAGTTTGTGTGCCCCCACTCCATGGACTGTAATTTTGTTCACCAGTTACAGTGCGATCCAATAGTGAATCACCATGTCTGTCGTAGGCACCCAGAAATGTCAAACTTGCCTCCATTCGCTGACTTTTATGGCGGTCAGTGACCATTTTCGGCACCCATCTTGCACAAAATTTGTGGTAGCCTAACATTTGTGTGACAATTTCAAACAACAAAGTCCGTGAAAGCTCCGTTATCGTGAATCGGCAGTTTTTGCAAACCTTTTCATCAACTTTAGCGACCAGTTCATCAGTCACAATGCTTGGGCATCTGCTCTTCCCTTCGTCAAAGACATCAGTTCGGCCATTTTTAAACTGAATGCACCATTTTCTGACAGAACTTTCATTCATGATGTTGTTTCCGTAAATTTCACACACTTGGCAATAAATGTCTATCGGTTTTAAGTTTTTGCCAACAAAAACCGTATCACTGACTGCACCTCACCACTAGCGGGATTTTTAGTCGCAGCGCACATCTTCAGTTAAAATTGCGAAAAAACAGGTAACGCGGAAATGTTCCCGTTGTCACAGCTGGACACCGACTGAGTTGCCGATTGCACACGCACCAAAATGTATGAGATCTGCGCGCGCCTAGCGGCGTCAGACAGAAACGTTCCTTACTTTCTGAATAGCCCTCGTATATTTCATTTCCTAAATGTTTTAAGTTTGCTAGCATGGGTATTCTAAGTTTGTTTCTAAGCATGTGAACTTTTAAAAATAATTACTTTAAAATACAAAGATTGTGACCACTAACCTGAAGTGTTAGGTTCTCTTCACACAAAATAACTTCAACTAGGGGCAAGAGTTGAACATGGGCTGCTGTTCTGTCACCAAGGTCTAGACAGTCTAAAAGTTTATCAACTAATGGGAAGGAGCACTGCAAACATTAATTTCACAATTATATTTACATTTATGTATCACGTCACAAACATAGCAGTAATTGAACATATACAAATAATCAAAAGTTTTGGTTGACTTTACTTTCAAAACAGGCAATAAAAACCATAGTTAATAAATTATGTAATATTTGTATTAATTTTTGTCTTAGATTAGCATTAGTGTTTCACAGTTACCTCTGCAGGTTTGCAAAATAATCTATTGGTAAAGTTCTGTAATAAATTATGTTCATAATTTAGAACCTTGGTTCTGTAATAGTCACTCATGGTTAGTCACCTCACATGTAACATCAATGTTTTGGTAGTCCTGTCTTAACCCTTAGCACAAGTTTTTAGAGATATCTTGTTAAGTCATATTATTGGCAAAAGTGAACAACTATCTTGTACCTGCAAGATCTGTATCCACAGGAGTTTGAAAAAGACCAAATAGAATGTTGGGACAAGATAAACTCATATCTTTATCCATTTATCATAACCTACTTGCTATTTGTCAAAAATTTGTCATAGCAACAGGCAATCTTTATAAAGTCTGTATGTAGAAGTTAGACAAAATTCTCAGAACTATTGGAAACTTGCTATCACCAAAGCGTGCAGTGACTTTTTTTTCCATTCTGTGTGTTCTGGTACATGTTGAGTTTTAACATTTATTGTACTACTTTTAAGATTGTAAAACTTGTGTATCTAACTCCATTTTATACTGTTAAAATGCTGTAAAAATATATAAACGCCTAACAAAATTGTTTTATTTTTTCATCTTACATGCATGTAAGAACTAACATTTAAATAGAGCTTTAAACCAATTCAAAGCCTTTTTTTACACATAATTCTGAGGTAGCCATTAATAGTATATTTCATACAAAGGAAGCAAAGGGTTAACAATATGCAATTCCTTAATAGAAATTTTTTTGCGTTATTAAAATTACCTTTGCCCTGGAAAATGCTATCTTACATTTTGTGAAAATGAAAATAGAATACTGAATTATATATTACAGTATCTTCACTGTTCAGATGTGTATTTCATAATGTAGATAGATTTTTTTTAAGAAGGTTTGAGCATCAGTTTAAAACTTGGACAAGCAAGAAAGGAGGTACAGAGTGGGTGAGAAGAGGAGTATTAGACAACAAAATTATCCACTCCAGATATTGGCCGGTCAGTACAGGCATTGTCAGAATCAATCAAAGTAAAGAACTGTTTTATACAATTCAAGTACTATACAAAGAATTGTTTTCTGGAGTAACTATATCTCACAAAACTGTTAAGCTTTGAACTAACAAAATTTCATGTTAGCTGACACTGTTGGTAGTAGTGGGAATACAAAGGAAAGGAAGTAGCACAAAATAGAATCTGAGTGATTACAGATCATGTATACAAACGTCTCTGTTGCATAGGCATTGCACATGTCTATACATGCTCTGAGTTTAACACAAATTATATTTCATGGTAGAAGTGGCTGTTTTATAAACATTACAGTTACATGTTGAGATATCTACACTATTCCTTTCCTGCCAGCTCAAGACTTTGTCAGATTTTCGTAAAGTCGTTGAGTTTTGTTAAGCCCTATTGTGCCTCTTCCTGCAATTTGTTAACACTTTAATGTTTATATTGAGCATATGCTAAAGTAATTGAGTATTTTAAATTCTTATTCAACCTTAATACTTGTTCTAATAAAGACACTTGTAGCGCTAAGTGAAAAGTTCTATTTATTGAAGAAGAGAAAGTGTCTGTTAGTAGAGCATGTAAAAGTGGCCGAAAGATGGTTAATGAGTATTTAAAATGATAAACTGAAATTGTAATATATTTCAAAAATGTTTTCCTTGATATTTAACATTTAAATCTCTCTAAATTTTTTAATAAATATTTGCACCTCATCTGTTAAATTCCTAACAGTTTCTAAGAGTATTTAGATTTATTTTCTTTTTAATGCTAGTTAAAAACTAATATCAGAATTCACCAGCAAATCCTTCATTTGTATTTTACTATATTATGTTTATCAACTTGAATATAACTTAATTTAATTAGATATCAATTATCTTATTGACTGTTGTTTATTATTATAAAATTTTAAAAACCCATCTTTTTCTTTAGAGTACTAACTAAAATTTTAAAATAAGTCCTTGTCATTGATTTAGCAATATCATAAGGGAGATCACTCTAGATATTAAATGCCGTTTCCCTATACTTTCTATTACATTGTCTTTGTTGCTAGGAAGTAATTTTTTCCAACATTATCTATTAGATGTTTTAAGCATTTTTTTGAAGTGAAAACTTCTATAGTGACACCTAAAAAACCTAGGAAAGACATAACATACAATTTTGCAACAGTATAATTTCCGCCAGTTTCAAGAATTACCTCAAAGTAAACTAAATGATAACATATGATTTTATGCAAAAGATGATTTTGTGTTATAGGTTATGTTGTAGAACAGCGGTTTTACCCACAGGTTATGTTACATTATATTATTTTCAGATTTACCACTAAAAAGACAATGATTAACTTAAGAAATCCATTTACAATACAGTACTTTACTTTAAAAATAGAACATCATAACAAAACAGAAACAAAATTCTGAAGAAATAACTTGATCTGTAAAATCTAAGCACATAGAAATAATAATTGTCATATTTGTTGATCCATCTTCACGTGAGCTACTAGTTTTCACTAAACACTTATAAATATTTACAATTTGCCTATAGTAGCCCTTACTTATATTTGTTGAGGACAGCCCTTTCGGGAGATGTGTCCCATTGTCAACTCAGACCTTAACTCCGGTCAGAGAGTTACGGTCTGAGTTGACAATGGGACACATCTCCTGAAACGGTCGTCCTCAACAAATATAAGTAAGTGCTACTATAGGCAAGTTGTAAATATTTACAAGTGTTTAGTGAATAATTTGTCATATTTACTACAGATGAATACTACTAGAGTAGCATAAAATTTCTACTAACTAGTTTTCAAAAGGTATATTTTACACCTTAATCAAAAATTTTGATTTTATCACACACAAAAGTTACCTATTAAAAACGTAAAAACTTACCCACTGCTTACTTATTCATATGTACTATTTACTGTATTGTACTAAAATAAAAGAATAATATTTATTTATATAAAGAATGTAAAATAAGGTGTCAGCTTCAAATGATAACAGACTACTATGGCATGTAAACAGTGGCATTAATCCATCTGTGTGGCATGGAGAGATTTTGTTTAAACAATTGCATCACTTTGGAATGAAGAATGGAGTATAAGGTGTCTGCTTCAAATGATAACAGACTACTATGGCATGTAAACAGTGGCATTAATCCATCTGTGTGGCATGGAGAGATTTTGTTTAAACAATTGCATCACTTTGGAATGAAGAATGGAGTATAAGGTGTCTGCTTCAAATGATAACAGACTACTATGGCATGTAAACAGTGGCATTAATCCATCTGTGTGGCATGGATAGATTTTGTTTAAACAATTGCATCACTTTGGAATGAAGAATGGAGTATAAGGTGTCTGCTTCAAATGATAACAGACTACTATGGCATGTAAACAGTGGCATTAATCCATCTGTGTGGCATGGATAGATTTTGTTTAAACAATTGCATCACTTTGGAATGAAGAATGGAGTATAAGAAACAAATATGGAACTAGCATTAATTAATAGTTTTGAACCACTGTTAGTCTGTTTACCAAGCAATCATTTAAAACTATAATTTATTATGAAATAATAACTAATTACAGTCCATCTGTGTCGACTCTGGCAACTTACGGTCAATTTATATTGCTGACAATGTAGATGTCTTAGCACTCGAAGTATTGACAAACAAAAATAAATTTGTTTGGTGAAAAAGTGTAAGAAAATTAAAAGAAGGGATTTAATATGTTTTAGATTACAAAAAAACTCACTCTTAATTCTCGTTTCAATCTCTCCACATTACGAATGTTTTTCAGTTCATCAATACCAACACACAATATTAAAGCATTAAAAACAGCATCAAGAAGTTCCTTTAATGCAGATTCATTAGTGGTGGATGCTACAGAGACTAGGGTTATACTGCAATCAAAGACAAAAATAAGAAAACAACATCAAGAAGTAATTATAATTATTTTACTTAACTAAATTTATAACTGCAGTGAATCTCCAGTAACTGCAGTGGTAAGACACTCCAGTTATCTGAATAAGTGGTTTTTTAATACATTTGAGGTAGGTAACAGGGAAAGATATTATAGGCTAGATGATCATGATATAATTTTAATTGATAAAAGGCATATACTGCATTACGGTACTAAACACTTAAAATATAGTACTGTTTATAAAAGCATATTGATCAATTTTAATACACTACAATAAGTACTATATGTATTTCTATCTCAAATGAATGTGAAAGAACAAAAATAATTTGTAGACTACTAACATCCTCCAATGGGTGTTTTAAGGCTAAATTTTTAATATGAAAAATTGTTATTGCAATAGCTGTCTTTAACACTTTGTGTATAAAGAGAGGATATATTTATTTGGTCAATTATTTCTCTCTTAATCTCCACGTTACTTATCTCTACTTCATGTGTAATGCCCTTAGATTGCAGAATTACATTTATCTAACAGATCTGCCCAAATAATAGCCAAAACAAAAGTATCAAATGTGAAAAAATGGCGTATGAGACTTTCTGTCTCAACCTCTTTTGTCAAGTAGTTTTTTTTTTGCTGTTTGTAAAACTGAAATGATTTGGGGCAAGTATTAAGCAATAGAAGCCACTGCTTTTACTTTTGAACTCAATTTGGTATTAGACGCTCTGTTTAGTATGACATTTTTGTTTAACCTAAAAGTATTAGCCTTTCTGTGTTGTAGCTGAAATGTAAAATGTTACTGCTTATATACCTGCTAATAGCATGAACAACAACTAAGAATAAAGTCTAAGCAGGACCTAATTAATATATTACAAGTGGATTAATCCTTTGATTAGCATTCATGTACCAGTACACGAGGTCGCGTTACGGAGAGCGGGAGCATTTATGTATACAAACGCTATATCATTTTTCTCAGATTAACATTCCCATACATTTACAATTTTGTTTTCTCTGTATTGTACTGCACTCTAGGTTCAATATTTGATATTATTTAGACAATAAATGCTACATAGAGTACATAATTACCATTGTTTTATCTCACTTGTTTATAGATCATTGCATGATTTTGATAAAAATAAATCAGGCATTTCTAACTAAATTGTTTTTCCACTGGAACATAAAGAATTAGGCTTTTTCGCAATATATTTTGATAGAGATTTAGTCAACAAAATCTTTTATTTAGTTAAAATAAATCAACTAAAATTACAACTTGTGTTTGTGGAAATACTACTGTGTCTTATCATTCAAAACTGAAGATGAGGTCGGCTACTAATGTTGACAAAATTTATATTTTCTTAAATATTATATATTTTCATAACAAATATTAAAGTTGTACAATAATTTAAAAAATAAAGAAAAATAATCACAAAACACAGAAAAAATTCAAAAATATGTTGTTTTTAGGGGTATTATCAGAGCATGCGCATATTGCTAATCAAAGGGTTAAGCTTTTTCATTGTTGCCTATAGAACTCTAAACCCACCAGACATATTTGAGAAGTTGTAAAATCCCTGGTCACAATCAAATAACTATTTCATATTATTTGACTCCAGAATTATGCCATTTATTTTCTCTCAAGTTTTTTAACCAACTCAAAAAATCTTTTTACTATACTATATTCATTGGTTTCCTTTAGAGTAAGAATTTATTGTTTAATTTCCAAAACATATCCCATGGAATCACAAATCAAATTAAAATTTATTAATTTTTTCCCTTCACTTATATTAATTGACTGAATCTGTTGAGTCAACAGTTTCAAAATTTCATCTTGATTTCTCCAGGATGGATAGTGAATAATTCTATCTGGAATTGCTTAGCAGAATTTGTATGCTCTCTCTCAAGAAATTATCGAAGTTACTTAAAAGGTTCTATACAACGAGAAAGTTACCATTACCCTTATTTCTCAACACTATTTCTTCCAATGACAAATTACGATGAGAGAGAGAGAGAGAGAGAGAGAGAGAGAGATAGCTCCTGGCATAAACTTATTTTATACTAAGGAAAATATTTGTACAAATTTCTCCAATCTGTTTATAGTCAATCTCTTCCCTTGAAGTTAGTTATGATTTCGATGATTGACTCTTACTATTACTATCACAAAATAGAAAGCATAACCAGCAAAAAAAATATTTCTTCCTTGTGTTACTCCAACTTAAAAACCTCTCTTTATTTTAAATATTCCAAGAGAAAAATTTTAGTACAATAGATATTCAGGAAACTTTTTTTTAGAGTTGATGTTATATCTGAATTTTTATAGCATTCCTAGATTTATTTTGACACAGGCTACCAATAAAAGAAGCTACAACAGAAGGGTTTAAATAACTGTGAGTTTTCACGATATCTGTTTCAGTTATTTATAACAAAGCTTTTCTACTTTTTGTTCTCTACTTGTTTATATGCATCCATTTTCTATTTTTACATATTTTTAGTTAAATAGGCCTTCATATTAGAGATGTGGTAAATAATTCATATAACTGATAAAACTCACAAATTAAAAAATTTGAATAAGTGGAAGTCTGATAACTAGATAAGCTATAACTAGAAATATACCAAACAAATACTATCTATATCAATATAATAAAACTTGTGGTAACTTTATTTAATTCTTAATTAACAGTAAATAAACAATAACCCTTGCTACAAATATTTAAACACCCTTGATGTATATTTTGCTCACACTGTTAGCATCATTAGAAGGTTTCAAATATACAGAAGGTTACTTGAGTATATTTATAACCTTCTGATGATGCTATCAGTGTGCGCAAAATGTACATCAAGGCTGTTTAAATATTTGTAGCAAGGGTTATATTAGTTTCATTTATTATAATTACACTACTGTGTTCTGTATAGTTTTTGTACTTAATTAATAGCACTAAAAGTTACATATACATAAAATAACAGTCACAGCTACAAATAATGTTAAAATAAAATGACTATTTAAAAAAAGTCCTACCTGTCTTCATAATCTTTCCAGACTATTGATGAATCTTGAGTGTGTGTACTGTCGAGTATAATATTGTTGGATTTGCTAAACATATGGATACCATTTAAAGATGCCACTAATGAGAATGGTAACTGGAAAGTAGCAAATTTACAATCAACAGAAAATTAATAGTGTATCATGTATTTACTTTTATTGGCTATAAGATCGATTATTATAGATAATACTTTCATATTTGTTGATTCCATCTTCACATGAGCTATTAGTTTTCATTAAAAACACATGTAAATATTTTACAACATGTGAATAGTAGCATTTACTTATATTTGTTGAGGACGGCTGTTTCGAGAGATGTGTTCCATTATCAACTCAGACCTAACAGTTACTAGTCATCTACAGTTAAAGTTATATTAAAAAACTAATTAATCACTTAAACAATAGTTTATGACTGTCTGAACTTTAAATTTAGTAAATTTGTTAAAACTTACTGAGATTACTGAGACAGAACGTTTTCGATCACTATGTGCCGATCTTCATCAGTGTCTACAGTGAAGACAATGATGAAGGTCGGCAAAAAGCGAACGAAAATGTTCTGTATCAGTAAGTTTTAACAAATTTACTAAATTCAAAGTTCGGATAGTCATAAACTATTGTTTAAGTGATTAATAAGATTCACCGAACGTAATGGACTATAAAATTCAAGAAAAAACTAATTACTTACACTTTTTAAAAAATGTTTTAACTTGCCTATAGTAGCACTTACTTTGCTTGTTGAGGACGGCCGTTTCGGGAGATGTGTCCCTTTGTCAACTCAGACCGTAACTCTGTTTACCCGAGTTACGGTCTGAGTTGACAAAGGGACACATCTCCCGAAACGGTCGTCCTCAACAAGCAAAGTAAGTGCTACTACAGGCAAGTTAAAACATTTTTTTAAAAGTGTAAGTGATTACTAGTAGCTCACGCGAAGATGGAATCAACAAATGAAAAAACTAATGTTAAAAAAGGAAAACTTTGGAACGTTTTGGTATTGCGTAGTACAAGAAACTAAATTTTTTATGCCTAAATATGAAGCAAAATGATGTTCTGCACCAGTAAGCACAGTCAATTAAAATGCATTGCTTTTACAAATCTTTACTTCAGGAGTAAAAAATGTAATAACATATAATTAGTCAAACAATATGTCAACAACTAACTAAATGATAAAAATTATTGTTACAAATTTATAAAACAATGCTGATGATGACGTTTGTTTAAATGTCAATTTCTGGTAATTAAATGTTTTTAGTTATGCGTTTTATTTTACAAGTTGTGTTTCTATCACAAGTGAAGTATCACAAACGTTAGTGTTAGTTGCTGTTCCTACTTTTTCAATTATTATTGTGCTTTGTCTATCATTTGCCTAACAGACAACTGCAAGTTTTTTCAAGCACTATAATTAGGTTTGAACTTTATAAGTAACTATACTGATACAATCTCTACGTACAAATGAAAACCTTTTGTCTTACTTCAAGTTTTTCTCAAATTTATTTGAATTATAAATTTTGCAATACATTAATTATAAAGTTAAAATGTAAATATAATTACAATTATAGAGCTCTGAAGCATGATTTATAATTTTACTATTAAAAATGCTAGCTACAAAATTGAAAATTAAATAATATCTGTACATTTTGCTAATACAGTATCATCAGAAGGTTACAGCTAAAAATTCTTCAGAAGATAAGTTGTAACTTTCTGATAATCCTAGCTGTATTTTGAACTTATTTTTATCTTATGTTAATTTCAATTTTAAAAAGTTTCACCAATCATCATTGATAACCAAATCTATGAATATAATTAGAACAAAATTAATAAAAATAATTAAAACAACTATTACTTTATTATAATCACTAAATATTTTGCAGGATAAAAAAGTAAGTAGTCGTTTTATTTGCCAAGTTAATACAAAAAGTGTAATTTCCAAAGCATCTACTTGACATATATTTAATTTAAAAGTAATAATAATTTTGCTAACATTAATTAATGTTTTGAGAAGTGAAATGGCTTCCATTTTGGTACACAAGTTTGTATAGCAACAAGGAACAAAGGAACATTGTCCCACTTTACCCATTGATGATTATTGCAGCTCAATGCACATCATCGATTATTTGGTCAGTGCATATTGACGGTCCTAGAGTGTATTCATCTAGGACTTGTTTTTATTTATATGTTTAGTCTACTTCGACCCTTGCTATGATCTTTATGCTTCAGATAAGCTCTTGAAACTTGTTTTTAATTACTACTGAATGTTTTTAGCCTCTCAAAACTGTCATCCTAAGAAAGATATTTAAAACTATCCTAGTGAATATAACTGAATAACTGACTTATCAGCTGGCAATTTCGGTCAACCTGTAAGTTCAATCTTTACAAACGTATTGTTCAGTTGATCTGAAATGGATAAGTTGAGATCATCAGAATTGGAGTAGATCCTATTGGATAATGAGAATAGAGACATTGATAGTAAGAATAAGTTTATTGTGATTCTATCCACATAGGTATAGTAATGAAATTAGTAGATTCCTTTATTGTAGATCCCCTAGCAAGCTCTAATTCTATACTGTTGCATTTACATGTCATTAATTCAAATAATATATGTAAATAATTTATTGAAATTATTTTAGTTATAACATTTTTTTACAAATGTAAAGTTAGTTGAATGAATGTTAGGGGAGCTTACAATCAACTTCAAACCGTAGCGTTTGAAGTAGCATTTTATCTTTGAGTTATTTATTATTTTATATATTTCAATTCATAATTATTTTTTACTAATGATTACAAACAATTAATTGAAAAATAATAAAATAGCGCAACAAAATGCAGTTTCTGTGACCACTGAATTCAGAATTAATCTGTAGCCGCTGGTCCCCTTGGAACACAAACATTTAATCCATAATACAGTAGTCTCGAAATTCCAAGTTCCGATAATTCGAGCCTATTTTATCTGTTTGAAAGAAAATGAGAATCGGGCTTCCAAGAAATGGTCATACAAAGTTCTATAAACGTATTTAGTGCATTTATTATTACCTATAGTATTAGGGCTCATTAAAACTCCAATTATTTTTAATGGACAGGAAAGAATTCTGTGTAATCCGAGTTTTCAGTAGTTCGAGGGGATCTTGGTCCCATCTACCTTGAATTATCGAGACTCTACTGTACTTGCAATAGATGTGTACATGGTTAGGATATACTGATTACTTTGTACATTAGTAAACTTCAATTTGACAATAGTTGACCAAATAAATGGCATTAAACTTTGATTTTTAAATAGGTTATTCTAAAAATTATTTTAGCACTTGTAGCATTACAAATTGTAAATACTGCTTAAAATTTACAAAATGTGAAACATAATCTCAATGTAGCAATACCAAAAAGTATAAAGTAAATGTCTATTTTATGACATTGATGTACCGTTACAATATGTTTACAAATACCCTGGTAAGAAAGATTTGGTTATCAAAAAGTAACAAAACTCAACTAACATTAAAAACTAAAATCAAGAAATGGTTTAAAACATTAAAAAAACAATATCAATTTTGACAATATTATAGGAACAATGTTATCTTGACACTATTCAATTTTATAATCTGAATGTTTATTTAGCAATGGACCCCATGTTTTAATTTACATATATATGTTATATTTTATGGGTAATTATTTAATTTGGGAACTATTTAGGCGTCTGCTTTGGCAAAGTGATAGGTGTCTTTTGCCAGGTGACGTCAAGTGATCTCTATTCTTACCTTATATGTGTAGATTTGTTTGGTTAAATGTAGTATAAAATTTAAACAAAATCCATCCTAACTGGATACTTTATAGGTAAACAGTAATGTTGTATACGTAACCCAGTCTGCGGAACTAGACGTAATACTTCTTACGGCAATTGCAAGAATGACCAGTCATTCTCACAATTACCCTTTTTACTACTGAATACTCAAACCAGTCCCCAAATAAAATTTGATGAAAAAATAACTTTCCAACACAAAAAAAAGAAAAAAAATATTTATCAAAATATCTTTAGGAATAGCTTCAGAACATGTTTAGGAATGTTTTAAGAAATAGCTTGGTTGAAATGCAGTACTCCGGTACTATACGATATTTTGGGAAATTGTTCAAAACCACCAAATTGGACGATATCCACAAGAATTTTTTAAAAATTGAAGTAGGAAAGTTACTTTTTTCAATTTAAAGTAGGGTAATAAATTCAGCGCGGATGTAGAAGTTGTGAATAGGCGCGGAGTGATACTTACGTCACAGTGCTGAGCATAAGGTTGTACGCATTGTCCGCGGTACGTCACGCAACCTTACGTGTGTAGATATTTGAGAAACAAGTTCTCCAGTTAGGATAGATTTGGTTTTAAATTTATACAATACTGTATACCTATATTAAAATTTACCGAAAAAGTGTCAAGTCAGGTTAGATTTGGTTTTAATTTTATACATTGAAATGCAGTTGCAACATCACGAAGCATTTGTATCACTCTGTGCCTATTCACAACTTCTACATCCGCGCTGAATATTTTACGCTACTTTAAATTGAAAAAAAAGTAACTTTCCGAGGTCAATTTAAAAAAAATTCTTATGGATATCGTCCTATTTGGTGGTGTTAAACCATTTCCCAAAATATCGTATGGCGCCGAGCTTCTGCATTTTTACCGAATGTGTCTCTTTCAAGTGGTGAGGATAAAATTTTCAATTCCTGGATCATCAGGGCAAATTTGTATTATTTCCTGTGACGTACACCCCCAGGTATAATTGTTTTTCAAGACTGATGATATCCTGCTAACCGATACTTACTTTTAAATGCAATAAAAATATAAATAAAATTCCAAACTGATTCAAAACTTACAACTTCAACGTTTCCTTTTTGCCTTGTGAAAAGGGGTAAACCCCCTGAAGAAGTTAAAGCCATTATGTGAACTCCCATATTTATTCATAGTTGAAAATAAGACATGTTTTTGTAGAACATATTACAACAAAATTTTGTAAATCGATAAGGATTACGTAAATTTAAGAATTACTCCCGTAATTAATAAATAACTTATTAAAAGACATATTTCATAAAACCTGCTATAAGAAGTTCAACTTTAACTTGAAACTGTAAAATGTTCAAAACTGTATTATCAACAAGTTACTGTTTACATGGTACAATTAATAGTTTTTGTATTTTTTGATTCTTTCTTCGCGTGAGCTACTAGTTTTTGTAACAAAGATAAAGTGATATTTAATAATTAAAACTAAAAACATTAAAATAATTGGAAGTTAGACAGTCGCCTTTGTTTATTTCCGGTTAGCCTCAAACAAACTTGAAACTGGTATTGTATTTTGAAAAATAACTGAACTTCTTGCAAGTTTGTAAGAATCTGTTCTGTACAAAGAGTTACAGTACCTTTACTATCGTTCATTTTTAAGATTACACTCGCTGCAGTTAAGTAACATAGATAATTTTAATTTTACGGTATTAATTAATGGATTAGTTTGTTGAACATTAATTCATAAAAATGATTTATTGAATAAAATAATTGTATAAAATATATAATATAATTGTATAGATTATATATAATAACAAAAAACGGTTAGGAACTTTCAGTCTTACAAAGTCTATAACAACATAAAAAACTATTTACTATTAAATGAAATTAATATAGTGATTTTAGAAAAACCCCCAATACACATTTCACAAAAACATAGCATTTTACAACTAAATTTGTACAGATTATTCAAAATTTCAACGGTCTTTGCTAATTTACAAAATTGTTTTTTAAACAATGTATTTAATTTTTTTTAAATAAAGGTGTATTTCTATGTTTTATTTTATTAAAATTCCTATTTACTGTTTAAACATTAAAAATATTTCTATTAGGCCATTAGTTAAATACTTTTTTACCAGTAAAATATTAACAATAATTCATTATATAACACTATTTCAAACGAAACGATACAGCTGAAATCATAGAACAGCTTAAACAGCTGGTTTTATAAAAAGGCGGGGAAGCCATTGTTGTTTGTAGTTTTTTTAGACTGTAGTGGTAAATTTAGTGGTGTTTCGCTTTAAAATTATTTTTATGTAAAAAAAATAATTTGGAATCGAAAATTCAAACCTTTTATGCCGTATTTTTAATATAAGGTAAATATAATTTTCAAGTATACAACTCTAGATAAAAGTTCGAAAAATAATAACGTCTTAGTTGATAAACTATTTAGCATGTACCAATTAGTAGTCTTTTAACAATATTTGAATATAACTTAAAACTTTGGTATATATGAATATAATTGTTATTTCTGTGCAATATTTTGTTATTAAATTACCTATGTAACAAAATTTTTTAAATATTTTCCATATATATAATGAATTAAGTTATCTTTCATTACAACCAATGTCTAACTGAATTAAAGGTTTAAAATTGATCATAGTAAAATGCCTAGTAAATAGTTTTCATGAAATATAGATCAAGTTTCTACTTCATAAGATAATATTTCTAGTTGCTTTGGTAAGCCAAATTAAAAATAAATTCACCAGTATTGTATGTATTGTACAATGTAAATAGAATAATTGAACTAAGACATGTTTAAACTAAAACATCTTAAGTTTGACGATGATAATGTAAGTTTTAACTACTATTTATAGTTTGTAACTTTTAAAATCACTTCATTATTGTTTAGAATATATTTTTGAGTAATATACATATATTTAAATGAAAATAATTGAAGGCGATCAAATAACTTTTACCAAAAAATGTCGGTTTTTGATAAGAACCCATTATAGAGAACTTTCCATTGTATGTTCTTTAAAATCAATATTATTACCAAGTTTGTAAATAATATTTGAGCTCCCTTTGTAGAACAGGTAAATCTTGAAATAACTAAAACATAAATATACAATAGGTGATTTTGTGAAAAAGAAGTGTCTGTAATACTAATAGAGGTTGTATCAGGCTTGAATGATTTATGTATACTTTATGAGGTCTCCATGCTACATTTTCAGTGTTATCATTAGCATCCTTTATTCAGACAATATCAAAGAAAGGCTCCATGATTAACCTTGATCAATATTCTATTAAGAGACTAACTGACGTTTTTACACAATCCTAAACTTTTCAAAAAATTGTGCACAGAACTCCCTGTCAATCCTATTGTGGTCACTTCAGTTGTAAACAATCTTGTAGTGCAATTATGAATTTAAAACCAAGCACCAATTCTTCATACTTATTCATTTCATTTAAATACTGGTTACAAATGTTATTTTCCATAACAAACATGTTTTACCAACAAATTAACCTAGTTAAAATTTATAACCTATAAGCTTTACAGTAAAACTATAATATGAATTAATTCAAGATGACATTTTTTTCTTAAAACATGTACAATTAATAATAAAAAAAATGTATGTTATGTTTTAGTCAATATTTCAATATATTATTAAGTTTAGGGAATTGTAATACAAATCAATAATTCAAAAGTACTTCTAGAAATTAGAGAGTATCTAAAAAAACACATTTTCCTATAAAGTGACTCAGCTTGAAATAGCAGAAGATAATTAATTTTAAAATATATTTGTAAAAATTTTATGAAATGTTATGATTTTATTAATGTGCTATACCAAAAGAATGTAAATTATTTAAAGTTCTTTTGTACTTTTTTAGTTTAATATCCTGATATTAAATTTTTTGAAATAAACTCATTACTTTTTTCAATTAAATTTAAATAACCTTTAAAGCAACCGGGTAAAGCAACTAAGCTTTAATATTCAACAATTATGTAAACTCTATTCTAAAATGTTATTGGTTCTGATTTTTCTAAGAATATTTTCTTAATAATAATATTGACTAAAAACAACTCAATGAGTTACGGTCTGAGTTGATAATGGGACACATCTCCCAAAACGGCCGTCCTCAACAAATATAAGTAAGTGCTACTAAAGGCAAGTTGTAAAATATTTACAAGTGTTTTTATTGAAAACTAGTAGCTCACATGAAGATGGATTCAACAAATACTATAATAATATTTTTATTCTATACACATTTTTGAAGCAAAACTGTTATCTATGAATAATTTTTTAATTACAAGTGCTGGATGAGGTTGCATTTACCCGTCTTAAGTGGCACTACTACAAAAGAAACAATAATGAAGAGAAATTAGGGTATTTTCTTTTAGTAAATGCCATTTGGGTTTTCAAACGAATTTTGGACACACACACACAAACACATACATAAGATAATATCAATACAAATCACAGATACTCTTTGATACTATCGCAAACCTGCCTTTAAAACCGTCACCACTTAATCTAACACCTCCAAGGAAAAGACACTGATGACGATTGCCATAGAGTGATCGAAAACGTTCCGTCTCAGTGAGTTTTTACAAAATTTAAAGTTCGGATAGTCAAAAACTAATGTAAAAGTGATTAGTGTTTGTAAAACTAAGAAAATTAGTGTTTGTATAGCAACGTTATATCAAAACACTAGCATTATTAAAATTCTTTTTAAATACAAAAGTCACTCTGTTATTTCTTTAATCAATGTTAGTTATTAATGTAGCATATGACTAAAATTCTTTTGACTTTGCAACAAACACTTTCTATAAATATACAATAAGCACAGTTGTATAATGTATTAGACTAAATATTTTCAAAAAATCTGACACCACAAAAATAATAAAAATAACTAATATTGCAAGTTACCTAAGATTAAAAACTCTTAATGTAGGGTTTCATCTTAGGTAACTTGTAATATTGATTATTTTTGTAGTATTAGGGTTCTAGCCAATATTTTTATTGTAATACTTTCTAAAATATTAAATAACCTTTGAATGGCCATATAGTTATCTAGGTATTAAAAATGGAATTTTTAAATACAAACAACTTATTTGAACTTACAATTAAGTATCAGTGATGATGGTTGTTTAATACAATCAAAATCACAATGTTCAGAGAGTTGAAACAAGAATTACATTAATTTAAAGGTATGATTAAAAGATCTGCTAGTTCTTTAAATTACAAAGTTTCATTCGGAATGTTTCATCCAAAAATTTAAATCAGTGTAGCTCTTTAAACAGTGTAACCATGAAATCGTTTTAGAGTTTTAGGCAGTGGTCCAAATACATTATTACACATTAGCATTGTATGGCTACTAAGTTACTAGATAGATGTTTTATCTTTGCATGATTATTAATGGGTTTGGATTTTTAAAAAAAACACCTGCAGCACTTCCACTGGAAAGAAGAATATTTAACACACAATATTGTGTGTGTGTGTGTGTGTGTGTGTGTGTGTGTGTGTGCACGCGTGCTCTTAGCTGTTTAGTTGGTTTAATTATTAACCTTTTTAAAGGATAGGAAATTGTTTTTAATACGTGCCGTTTTTGTGTTGTATATTTTGAGGTTTTTATTATAAATAACTACTTTTGGTATCACTTGGCAAAGAACCACGATTTACTGATATTTTTCAACTTACTGATAGTTTTGCATTAGGTCAGTGCATTGTTTAATGCTGTGAGTCACGGGCAAGACTTCAACAGTATCAGGGCTTGGTTATATGTTATATAAAATATTTTCTATGATTTTTGTTTAAGTGTGATTAAAGGTTTCTTTATGGTTTATATTATAATCCCTTAATGTAGTTGAGGATTACTTTTTGACCTTAGTTATGTTTGAACTTTACAATTACCAACTTTCCAAACTTATAATTTAAATTAATTATTAGTTTGGCAAGTAATTCATTTCTTATATTGAAACATAAATATATTTTTATCGTGTAAGTTAATGAAAGTATTTTTTCTAAACAAATAATCAGCCTTAACTATTAAATCTGATCTTGTAGTTGTGATCTAAATTTGATATAGATTTTGGATGATATCGAATAAAATAAATTACATGTTTCTTTTAATTAATAATTACAAATTTGCCAGAATATTGTTTGAATTATCTGTAAATTTCATTTCTCTTTATCACATAAAAAAACTTCGAAATTGTAACTAAAACTTCCAAAGTTTAATGTAATTTTTTTATTATCTGATTCTATCTTCAACTTGATTTACAAAATAAAATTCTTGAATGTCTATTAATATGTCATATTGAATATAGTAGCACTGCCTTTGGTTTTTAAACTAAGATGATCATTTTGGGCCATGTTGATTATCCAAATGTCAATTACCCGAACATGGAAAATAAGCTGAAAGAAAATATTATTTATTACAGAGTGCATAATGTAGGGTAGAGACATTATGTGTTGTGTGGAACATTTTTAAAGTTATGTGTTACAAATTATTTTGTATTATTTTTTTACAATGGCAGTATATCTGTGCATCATTCCATAAACTTTAAAGTTATTGTATAAATTTAACAAATATTTACAGTACTATAGGCCCACACTTTATTATACATAGGTCTATAAAATTATATCATTTGTTGATTCCATCTTCACCTGAGCTACTAGTAATCACTAAACACTTTTAAATGTTTTAACTTGCCTTAAAATTATATAACAGCATTTGTTTGTGTCTTCGTGGTCTTTTATTTATTTGTCTTTAATAAATATTTTATTGGTAGTACAATAAACGTACTCTTTATTTAATAATTAATTTATTGCTCTATTATAGTAATAGGATGTTAACAGTGGTGTAGTAGGGCAGGAGCGTGTGGGAACGGCGTTCCCACTCTGTTTTTCCAAAAATCCTATATATGTATTAATAGGCAACCAGTGATTTTAAATAGCTTTCAAATAAATTATACTTGAATACATATGGATTTGAAAAGCGTATTATAAGGATTTTTCAGTATTTGTTTTTCTTCTTATGAAGTTATATATGTTTAGTAAGCAATATTCATTCAAAATTAATCGCTAATTAATAGTAATAATAATAATATCTACTATTTTCATTCTTGAATTTTGTAGTCCATTACATTCGGTGAATCTTAATTAATCACTTTAAGAATAATTTATGACTATCTGAACTTTAAATTTTGTAAATTTGTTAAAACTTATTAGACAGAACGTTTTTGATCACTATGTGGCTATCTTAATCAGTGTCTTCTGCTTGGAGGGTTTAAAGGCAGGCTTTCGATAGAGTATCAAAGAGTATGTGTGATTTATATTGTGTTTGTTCGTTTATGTCTTCGACATCTCCAAGCAGAAGACATTGATAAAGATCGCCACATAGCGATCAAAAACATTCTGTCTCAGTAAGTTTTAACAAATTTACAAAATTTAAAGTTCGGATAGTCATAAACTATTGTTAAAATGATTAATTACTATTTTTAATCTAAATATCTTCTATTTCATGAAATTATAAATAAATAAATATATATATTGATTTATTTATTAAATATGAAAAGAATTATACTAATAAAAGAATTTTATTAATTTTGCTGTTTATGTTATAAAACTGGTTCATGTGATGTAAAAACTTGGATTAACTAAAACAAGTAATTTATAAAAAAATTACTGACAATTATTGGATTATTACAAACAAAAAATCCTGTCTTGTTACTATTTAATCAACAATATTTTAGGCTATAAAGTTTTAATCAATATGAAATCACTTTATATTTTGCCTAAATATTGCTTAAGTATAATGTTGATATTTCTTAAAGTTGTATTTGAGGAAGCTTGTCCCAAGTTAAACAATTAAATACATAAATTTTTAGTTTCTCTAGTAAGAGAATTAAAACTATTACAGATCTATAAATTCTTATTTTATAAGTTTTGACTCTATTTTGGACTTATCAGATGAATTAAAGAAAAATGGTTTTCCTTAAACAGCTATCCTGCCGTCACTTTTTGATATTTTCCCCTATTGATTTTTTAAAAGACATTGATATTTTTAATCTTTAACATAGTTATAGTCTGAAATGTGAATAGTACCCATCTTTTGAAGCAGATATTCTTGTAAATATTTGTAAATGCTACTACATAGGCGATGATACGTTTTATGTAAATCTGAAATGTAAAACCTTAAAATCATAATGGAAACAAATACAGTCTTATTGATTTTCTTTTTTTTTCATAGCAGTTGGTCAATCAATTTATTAGCCAACGGGCATACCATGTTGAAAATACTGTTTTTTGCCGATATCCGAAGTCAAGCTGCATTGGGCGTGGTTAGTACTTGGATGGTTGACAATAAATTTCTTTTTTAGAACTAAAGTTAAATTTCATTACTATTTGAAAATGGGTTGCCTCATTCTTTGTTTCTCCTTGATTTTGATTGGTTTGGTCCAACTCCATTTATCTTGTTCGCATAATACTATTTTCTCAAGCCATAGTTGCTACTTCCATTCAGATTAAATTCTAGATTAGGAAAGATTAGATTGCAAGATAAGTTGTAAAAGAGTTACAGTTTATTTATATTGTCTGTTGCAATCATCTGAACTCTCAAAACTGTAAAATCTTCAACCACTGTTCTTAATTTCAGCTGACATTCTAGCAATACAATAATTCTAATTATTTTAAAGTGTTAAATCTTTTTAACTTCTTGTTGTATGTTTTTAATTTAACAAATTTTAAATTATTTCACTCTTGAATACAGGACATTATTTTCTATTCAGGATATTTAATAAATTAAATATTGAAAAAGTAGTATTTTATCACATTTGTGTGTTTCAGTTTTTTTAAAATGTTGAACACATGTGATACTGAAAAGAAAATCAGAGAATGTTTATTAGATTTAAGAAATCACAAATCCAATCCCAGGCACTTGGAAGAAATAGAATTCCTAATTGGTGAAAGTTTTCCATTTATTAAAAACCTAAAGAAGAAACCTATTCCTAATGTTCTTGGAAAATTGTCTAAAAGAGATGTAGAAAATATTAAAAATATATTTAATAATATATTGCAAACAATTGAAGAGGATAAAAATGAACAAATTTTGGAGGCATATAAATTTAGAAAAAGTGAAGGAAAGGATAAAAGAAACAAACATAGAAGGACCTCAAGGGATGCAGGTAAACAGATTTTGAAAAAGGCACTGAGTGAATCAAGTTCAGATAAAGAGTTGATTGTTTTACACAAACGTCAACCAAAACTGAAAAAACGTTTAAAAAAACATAAGGCTAGTCTAAATATACATGATTGTGTTGAAACCTTTAGTATGAATAATATTTTATTGAACTCATTATATACTATCAATAAACAAAACGACAAAACTGTTCAAGGATTAATACAATCAGAAAGAGCAGATGAAAATGTTAAAAATGATAAAAGTAATGCAAAGAAAGATTTGAAATATAATAATAATAACGAAATAACTAATGAAAAATCAGCGATGAAAATAAATGACGATAAAACAGTGAGAAATACAATGGAGGATATTGATAGAAGTTTGGTTTCTGAATTTGGAACTGCTGTAAAATTATCAAGTAAAATAATTAAACAATTGAATTTAATTAACAAAGAGAGGGAAAAAATAATTTCAAATCAAAATTTACAGGATGACATACACTTACCAGAAGTTTTGACCAAGCAATTAACAAGTTCAGAATCAGTAAATATAAAAGAGAAAAATTTTAACTTAAAAACATACGTTGAGTCTCAAAGTAACAAAAACTATGATAGTAAGAACAAGCATTATAATTATACGAATAGCATGAAAAATTCAAAACAACGAATTGAAAACAAGCATGATTCAAAGAAAAGCATGGAAAAAAAATTAAAGAAAGGTAAATCAGTTTTGATTAAAGAAACCAAGAGTTCAATTCATTTGAAGGTGTCCACTTCGAATACTCATAAAGTTAATGATGGTGAACCAACAAATCATGTTAGGAAACCATCATCAACAACAAATATACATAATAGTTTAAAGGTAGTGACAGTAAATAATAAAGATGAAGTTGAAATGCAAAATTATAATAGTTTGACCTTAACAGGTAAAAGGAAATGCAAAACAAAAAAAAAAGTTAAAAACAAGTTAAAAGGTAACAACAGTAGGGAAAACCCACTACCAGACAAAGCAGAAAATCAATTAAATACCAGAAGTAGAAGTGAAGGAAATAAACTTGAAGAACGGTGTGAAAAAAAATTGTCGGAAAATAAAAATGAGTTTTTAACCCAGAAAAATGAAAAATCTGTTTCAAAGAAAATGAAAACAAAGGAAAGTGAAATAAGGTTATCAAGTAGTAGCAAAAGTAACAATAAAATATCATCAAATTTATCTACAGTAAATAATATATTGGTTACTGAAAACAACTGTGATCAGGAATTTGAGGCCAATTGTGTTCACAACTTGAAAAATGGTGAGCCTTGCATTATGTTTCAACTTCCTGAACGAGATCAGGCTGGAGCTAAAAGTGAATTAGCACCTAAGTTAATCGAAACTGATGTTTGTTCCAATAACTCTATTGGGCAAACTGAAACTGTTCTTAACAAACCTGTTAAACAAAATAATAAACGTAGCTTCTCTACAGCTGTGCAGATATCTACACACTCATTGAAAGACTGCTTGGACGTATCGCTAAAAAAAAATTCAGATCAGTGTTGTGAAAAAGTTTTGAATGTGGTTATCAAACAAAGAAAAAGTGTTCAGTCGTCAAGAATGCTGCAAAAAAAAAGTAAAACTTCAGATATGGACATTTTATCAAACAAACTAAATAAAAATCATCATTACAAAATAAGACCTCAGTCATATGAAACAAAACATTTAGAAAGTTACCATAATGAAAATGAAGTGAATAGAAAAAGCCTCACTGAAAATATAAATGAAACTTTTCAAGGTATTATTAAAAAATCAGAAAATAATCCCACAAGGTTAAGTAACACAGAATTAAAAAATACCTACTGCCAAACAATATGTTCTGAATACTTTTCAAAGCCAGTGAGGGATGGTAATTATATGAGGCCACAGATTCACAAGTTGAATTGTTTTAAAGGAAGAGGCGTGGTCAGGCGAAGGCTCAATCACCATACAATTAGTCCAAGATGTAAGAGAAGTAACCCTGATGCAACGCAAATGAACAAAGACTATATAAGTGTTGCAAATATTAGAATTCCTATTCATATAGGATACAGCTCAAAATTGTTTAATAAAAATTCTAGTTTAAAGTTACGGATGGTTAAGAAAAAATCTACGCCTAGTATCGAAAAGTACCTTCATCAGAAAAAAAATGATTTAGTTCCAAATTCAATCTCTGTTCAAACAGTACATTTTTGTGAACCAATTTACAATAAAAATTGTAATTTCTCCCTGGGAAAGTTTTTCTTTCAAGTGGATCTAAACTCAAATGGCCACACTAATATTTCAAAACTTAGAAGTGATGATAATAATCTGGACATGTTTCAAAAGTTGAATCCAATTGAAAAAAGTAAAACTAAATTAAATACTTTCTTCACAGTTGTAGATGACGATTATGAATCAAAACTAAATAAGAACTTATTTCAGAAAAATGAAAAGGCTGGGGTATCAGAAAATAGTAGGCCAAAGTTTTTAAATATTTTTAGGAATGATAAGTACTTGAGGACTGCAAATAATTATGTAATTGATGAACAAAGGAATCAATTTTTAAAAATAGTAAAAGAACAGAATGAAGTTAATAAACAGAAGGATGATTGTAGTAACACACAAAATATTAAAACTCACAATGATTTGGAATCCAAATGGAATTTAAATTCCTCTTTGAATTTAGAATCAAACAGGGAAAATTTTTTTAAAATATTAGATGAAACCCTTGTAGATAATTTTAAAAAATCTCAATTAAATACAGCGGAAATTTTAAGTGAAGAAAAAGTTAATCAGCCCATACTTCAATCTAATACAAGTATAAGTGAAAAGAAACAGAATCAAAACAAAAAAAGTGAAACTTATATTTTAAATGCACTTTCTGATTTTATTTTTGAAAATTATAAACGACAAAAATTTATTAATATTGTTGATAGCAAATCTGAAACACAAAAATCTACTCGTCTTATGATAGATGCTGAAATCCAGACTGAATCAAAAGATAGTGATCATAAATTTAATGAAATACAAAAGTTATTTACCGAAGAAATAAAGCAAAATAGGAAATTGTTTATAAAAAATTTGGATGAACCAAATAATGAAAGAAGCTTACAAGACCACTTTGATGTTATACTCCAGCTTGTAAATAATTTATTTGAAGTTACTTTAAGTAAAGTTGATAATTTTGAACAATACATTACAAATAAAAAAGAGGTGAGTAACAATCCAGAACGTGATATAATAAACAAACTAAAAGATATTGTCAGGATCATGCAGAACCTGGATGAAACAGGTCCTGACAATAAACATAACTTCGTTACTGTAGTAGAAGACAGAAACAATGGCAATGGAGACAACGAAGAAAAAACGATCTCTAATAAATTAGACAGTTTTACACAGACTAGTGGTAGTGTAGATACTACTTATCGTATGAACACACCATTAATGAAAGCACAAATATTATTTAATCAATTTAATATATACTTAGAAATGATAGAAATGTTAAAACGGTATGAAGGTACTCCAGTTGGTAAAATTGAAACTCTTAACGAGTTTTATACATTTATGGATAAAATAACTGGAGTAAGGAAGAAAGACTTTTTGGAAATTAATAGTACTGAAAATTTTTGTGTACTAAATAGTGTTTTAACTCCATGTATCTTGTCATCTGTTGAAAGTAATACTATAGATCCTTTACCAGAAAAAATAACCATTGGACACGAAGAAAAGAATATTGAAGGTAGCTGTATAGGTAAAAGTGGTATTAAAAAATTAAATTCTTTTTCTGAAAATATGAGCAATTTAACAAAAAATCCATTTTTCATTGTTCTCGAAGAAAATGTTAAAAGAGATTCAAATAACATGAATATAAATGACAAGGAATGCATAAATGATTTTGAAAAGCCAATGCAAAATTATGAAAATTTGTCTACAACTTCAGGTGTCAACCACAGGACTAAAATCCCTTATGACACAAATACTAAATTTGTACCTGCTAATGAAAATGTTAGTAACTCAGATAAGGAAAATTCTTTTTTTGTAGTTATTGATGAAAATGTTAAGAGCTTAGATACTTGCAAGAATGAATCTGAATTATCAGACAGGAAATTAGATCAAACATTTATTGATGTTCAAAAGTTTGACGACACTGATAAAATTGTTATTGAAAATAGGTATTGCAACTTGTCAAAATATGCAGAAAACAAAACTACCGTAAAACAGGATTCGTTTAATATTCAAAAAAATGAAGAAAAGGATGCAAAATATATGAAACAATGTTTTTTTAAATGTCCAGAGTCTTTAAGCTTTATAAATCAAAAATGTAAACATGAAAATATTAGTATAAATACAATTGAAAGTAATGATTTTTTAAAAATGTGTAGCAAAGAAACCAATTATGTAAATGAAATGATTAAAAATGAATTTAAAGATGTTAAACATGAGGAAGACAAAAATTCTACTGTTATTGAAACAATCCCAATTATTGGAGAAAAATATGATGCTAATAAAAACACTGTTAAAAGTAGTATAGAGTTTAAACCATTATTAAATCAATTAAATAGTTACTCGCTTGCAATTGAAGGTAATCATGATTTTTTAGAAAATTCATTTTATAAAGACAAATATAAAAATATTGATTTTAGTAAAAAAAATAGCAATAATGAAATTCATCAAAATCAAATAAAAGGTTTATTTAAACAGAATAATAAAACATTAGTTGACTTGAGAAACAGTAATTTTGATAATTTTGTCAATACAGATGTTGAAAACAGTCATTACAAAAAACATTGTCAAAAACTAATGACTGGAGAGGATGATTATAAGTTGTTTGAAGGTAGAACACTTACAGGTCAAAGAAAACCATCATCAGTGAACGACATTGAAGAAAGAAGTTGCCCCAAAAAGTTAAATCAAATTGAAAACCAACAATGTTTTTCCTTGAAAAAATCAAACAGGTGTAATGACTTATGGAGTGAATACACAGAAAGTAATACAGTTAACTCAAAAATAAACCAGAAAACCAATTTTGAGTTAAATTCAAAATGGTGTCCTAGCATTAACAACTGTAAACAAAACAACATAGATAACTATAACTATAAAGATAATTGTGATATGGGCCAGGATAACGATTTATATAGCTTCAATTTTAACATCAATGAGTATAAAAATGATATCTTGGCCAATGATGTCCTGTCTTATTCAGATTTAGAAAATTTATCTGAAGATGAAGAAAATAATTCAAGCTGGTTAACAATTAAAAACATCAACTGTATTAAATCTACCAATGAAATTTATTCTAACGAGAATATACATCAGAATGTAATGAGACTGCAGATGGATTTGTGTCTAAATGAGTGTTTGCAAATAGAGTTGTCGTCTGCGAATGGCTTTGTAGAAGATTAGATTGAGAAAATTTCAAAGTGAAGAGTTCTCTTGAACTTTGTTTAAGATGGTTGCATCTCTTTGGAGTAAAGTGTTTAGAAATTGAATGGTTTCAATCTGTTCGAGCCCAGCATGGTATTTGCTATTGCCAAGTATATGTAAAGTTAGCAGATAATTTTGAATTAAACATGTTAATAGCAACAAAGAAATGTGATTGTTTCTCAGTAATATTAAACAAATTTTCAGATTATTTTTGAATAAAATAGAAGGAAGAACATGAACATGCAAATTTATCTAAACTAATAATTTTTTATGTGAACTTGATCAAATAATGCTTTGTTGAATTTATAATTTAAGTAAATTCATTAAAAACTCATTAAAATATAATACACTAAACAATCTTCACCATGCAATTGAAAATGTTGTGCTTCAGTAGTTTCTCATAAATTTACTTAAGTTATAAGTTCAGCAAGATGTTATTTCACTAAGTTCAAACATAATCGTTTTGCCGATGGTCATAGACAACAAACTTATTTCTTTATTTACTTATTTCTTAATACCTTACATCCTTTCTAGTCTTCTGATCCTAACAGTCCTTAATTTTATTTCTGCAGATTTTTTGTTTTGCTTGGTTGTTTTAGTCTGTAAGTGGAAGTTTGAAAGAAGCAATCACAGTAATAGGATTTTTTAAAGTGATTGAAACTGTTATTATTACAAAACTGTAAATACCTAGATAGGGTGAAAAGTTCTTGCCCTGACCCAGAGATGGCATTCCAATCTGTGAAAAATTATCTTTCCTACCTGAGCGCACATGTCATTAGTTCGTATGAAAAACTTTAACTTGTTCGCTCAAGTAGTTTTTGTTAAGGAACTTTTTGTAGTAGACATCTTGCATATTTTGTGTTTAATGGATAAATTTGAATATCGTGCGGTGATATAATTATTCATTTTGGATGAATTAACCCTTATTAAATTCATCCAAAGTTGACAAAAGTATACAAAACTCTGCTCCTTCAATGTCAACAGTTAAAGAGTAGGTAGCTGAATTTAAACGCGGTCGGACATCAGAGTAAGATGGCCCACATGAAGAAAGGCCAAAAACTGGGACCCCACCGGGAACTATCGGAAAGGTGCACAAAATCGTGTTGGACGATAGAAGAATAAAGGCGCATGAGATAACTGAGGCTTTGGGGATATCAGAAGAAAGGGTACAAAAATCTTTCACAAAGAATTAGCGATAAGAAAGCTCTGCCCAAGGTGGGTACCTCATTTGCGAATGCGGGTCAAAAGCGAATTCGCAAGCGACATTCACAGCAATGTTTGGACCGATTCAAGAAGGATCCGCCTGATTTTGTGCAGTTTGTCACCACAAACTGGTATAACAGTCATGGATGAGACATGGGTATACCACTACACAGTCAAAACTAAACAACAGTCGAAACAATGGGTGGAGGCCAGTGGTTTAGTGCCATAGAAATCAAAGTCATTCCCATCTGCTGGAAAGGTCATGGCCAGTATGTTTTGGGATGTTAGAGGGATCTTGTTAATTGATTATCTTGAAAAATGCAAAACAATTATGGGCGGATATTATACCAACTTTCTTGACCACCTGGATGTCAAAATTTGCAAGAAGAGCCCTGGCTTGAAGATGAAAAAACTCATCTTTCATCAAGACAACACACCTCCTCACAAAAGTTTTGGCAATGGAAAATTTCTGAGATTTGGGGCACAATTTACTCGTCCAACCTCCTACTCTCCTGATTTGCAACCCTCTGACTTCCATCTCTTTCCAAATCTGCAAAAATTTGTTTCTGGAAAGAGCGTTGTGTCCCATGAAGATGTTGAGAATGAATATTTTAACAGCCATCCAGACTCTCACTTCTGGGAAGAAATTCGGATGTTGGAGAAATGCTGGACCGAGGGTGTTGAAGACAAGGGAGATTATGTAGAGAAATAAAATCTTGTTTAAACTTTCATTGTCAGGCAGAGAACTTGTTACTCTACTCTTGTAAACTATATGAGAATAGTGTAGGGACAAGAACAGTTACATTTTATGTAATATAGTAATGTAGCATACATTAGTAATGTAATATGCATATTACTTGTGTTTGCATACTAAATATTGTATATTGCTCAACATGTTAACTGCTGTTTCCCACCTTGATGCTATGACAAATGCTGAAATATTTTATTCTCTTCTTAGCAACTTGAAGATATAGAGTTTGATTGCAAGTGATGACAATTTATGAAATTATGTACAATATCTTCTTGTTTAGCATGTCACATATTCACGAGGGGTAAAAGAAGCTTCAAAAGATACAGGTATAATTTCTGTCATAAGGAGGTCCTATGTATAATAAGTAAAACAGTTCATCAGTCAACCAAATTAGAAATTATAGATGGATCACTTCATTTACTTTTGGAAAGTCTGGTAAAAAATGAAGAACAGGACAGGCTATTGTGATACCTCCTTGCTTATTGGCCACAAAAGGATGGAAACTCAACAAGGATACAGGCCATTTTCATTATGTATTCCCTGTGGAATTGTATGGGACACTTTGTGCTCAGGAGTACTAACAAATTCAATCAACCAAGCATGTGTTACTGGTTGATTGGTTGTGCCATGGGATGATAGAATTTCTAACCAGCACTCATAAAAAATGAATGAGTATGAAGAATTGGTGCTTGGTTGGAGGATGTAGGATTTGCTTGAAAATTTGTGCTAATTAGGAAATTTGTTCAAAAGGATTGCTTGAAAGTCTGCTTACAGTTTTTTTTTAATAGAATAGGATTGTCCAGAAAGTCAGCAACCCCTATTTTGAAAAAAAACCACCAAAAATGCTGTGGAGGATTGCTTCTTATCTAGATGAATAGAGGATGCCAATACAAAGGGTTTGAATGGAAAATTTAGGCCACAAAAAGCTAGCTTGATCCTCAAAGCCTCAGTTGCAAGACTGGGACACCCTATATATTGAAAAAAGGGAAGAAATCACAAGCGTCTCTTCAGACACCCATATTTGGCAACATATATTTGACCATTTTTTTGCTGCTCTAGAATAACAGTAATTAAACAGGTTTATTCTCTTGAAATTTATTTTATATCCACCTAAAAAGCATTATTTGTTGAAATTGCCCATCTGGTAATTAAAAAAATGTTTGATGCCACTTGGCGTCATCAGCATATAGCATCAAGTTTTGGTGGTATGTGCTGACAACACCAACAGACACCTAAGATCTTGTTTATTTTCTTTGGAATCTTGACTGTTTAACTTTTATTTTCTATTTAGATTTCTTAACTATTTTTTTCGAATTTTTTGTTTTTATCTCTTGACTAGTTAACTGATTTATTTATCTTTGACTTTTCTTTACATAAATGCAAGAATATTCTTAAACATAATGTTTAATCTTCTGCTGTATTCTTAAAATACCTTTTTTAACCTCTAAATGAGTAGGTAATATTATTTGATTCCGTCTTTACTTCAGCTACTAGCTTTTCACTAAAAATGCATGAACATATATTAGTACGTTACACTTGGCTATAGAAGCACTTAGTTTTTCGTTTATTGAAGGTGACTGTTTCGGGTTATTTTTTTTCAAATTGGCAATGATACAGATCTCCTGAAATGATTGACCTCAATGATCAAAAAAGTAAGTGCTACTATAGCCAAGTGTAACATACTAATACTGTATAGTGTTTTTAGTGAATAGGTAACAGTCCTGGATTTTCATGGTTTTCTTAATCTGAGCTTAAGGTTTCATTATTTGAAGCAACAGTACTTTGACCTTGGAGTATGACAACCAAAACATCTCCAAGTTAGAGATGCTTAAATGTCAGTTATTTTAAAAAAATTCTGTTGAAGAAGACTGTTATTTCTTGAGCAATAACTCATCCAATTAATTTTTTTTTCAAAATTCATTGAATTATTCATTCTTTTCTATACTTGCTATATTGAAACTAACATAGGGAAAACGTAAGGGATATCTGGGTAGGGGATATTTTATGGTTGGATAGTTCTTGTATGAAAAGTGTACACTATTGTTTTGCTTTATATTCTTAGTGGCAAAGATAGAAATGAGAATGATGGAATATATAATTTATTTTTTATGAGTTTTTCTCTATTATCGATTATATTCTCAGGATTTTTTTGAATTATATGCCTTTTGCTTTGAGTTTTTTTTCCAGAATCTGGGATATAGATGTTTTTTTGTAATACATCATTCTAAATTTGCATATCTATCTACTGCAATAGCAAAATTTGGTTGGCAAAGTCAAATACAATAAAGAAATGTATATATATGTATACGTACATACACACAAATATATATATATAGATTTTTTGGACTAGGAGACTGACAGACTTACCTTGGTAAGAGTCCACTCTGTAGTCTTGAAATAGAAACACATAAAAGCACTTAAACAATGATATATTTCAACCACACAGTGGTCTTTGTCAATCGAAGAGAAAACACGATTGACAAAGACCACTGTGTGGTTGAAATATATCATTGTTTAAGTGCTTTTATGTGTTTCTATTTCAAGACTACAGAGTGGAATCTTACCAAGGTAAGTCTGTCAGTCTCCTAGTCCAAAAAATCTAAATAATCTTTACCAACCAAAACTAACCTAAATATATATATATATATATATGATGAAACGTTATTATCTGGAGTACATCCGTTCATTCTGCAGTGCATAAATTCGCAGTTCCGACGTTTCGCTAGAATCTCATCCAGCATTGACGAGGTGAACCCAACAACAGTAGAAGAGCGAGTGAAGAGCGCAGATAGCTCGGCTCCTAAATATAGAGTAATGAAGCCACGCCCATTGACGTCAATACACACACTGACGTCAATCCACACACACCTGATCCAAACAATTACTCACATTCCTTTGCCTTTGTTCACCTTTCTGCCAATAAAATCTATCAATGACACACTTCCAAACTGCGGGCAAATTCAAAGTATCATCGCGTTTGTTAAGACTCCCTTGCTTCTCTATTTCGATAGCCTCACGAATAATTCTAGTCCTGTAGTTTTCCACTTGAGCAATCTGTCGGCAAGATTGGAAATCAATAGTATGCCCTGTATCGCAGTGGTGCCTGTACAGAGCCGACGTTTTCTGCTTGTTTTTAAGGCCCAGTTTGTGCTCCTCAAGCCTAGCTGAGATACGTCTGTTCGTTTGGCCAATGTACGATTTCTCACAAACTCCACAAGAAACGCTGTAAACACCATGGTTTTCCAAGAAGATCTTATCTTTGGCGTTACCAAAAACCTTGTCGATGGTGAGGTAAGGTTTATAAACGGAACGTAAACCATGCCTCCTAAAGAGTCTGCCAATCCTGTCAGTAGTTCCTTTAATAAAGGGCAGAAAAACAGTACCAGCTTTTTCAGTCTCTTTTTCATCCACGTCAACAGGAAGGAACAAACTGGGCCTTAAAAACAAGCAGAAAACGTCGGCTCTGTACAGGCACCACTGCGATACAGGGCATACCATTGATTTCCAATCTTGCCGACAGATTGCTCAAGTGGAAAACTACAGGACTAGAATTATTCGTGAGGCTATCGAAATAGAGAAGCAAGGGAGTCTTAACAAACGCGATGATACTTTGAATTTGCCCGCAGTTTGGAAGTGTGTCATTGATAGATTTTATCGGCAGAAAGGTGAACAAAGGCAAAGGAATGTGAGTAATTGTTTGGATCAGGTGTGTGTGGATTGACGTCAGTGTGTGTATTGACGTCAATGGGCGTGGCTTCATTCCTCTATATTTAGGAGCCGAGCTATCTGCGCTCTTCACTCGCTCTTCTACTGTTGTTGGGTTCACCTCGTCAATGCTGGATGAGATTCTAGCGAAACGTCGGAACTGCGAATTTATGGACTGCAGAATGAACGGATGTACTCCAGATAATAACGTTTCATCATATTTTTCCATCCGTGAAGGAATACGTATCAGCATATATATATATATATATATATATATATATATATATATATATATATATATATATATATATATACAGTTGGAGCCGCTTATTGTGATCATATTTGTCAGAAGCATATTTGATAACAATAACCGAACGATAACAATAACCGAACGCTTAATCACAATGTAGTCTACAGCTGTACTGCATTGAACTCACTGTATTATTGCCACAACTGTTTGTTCTGAACGAAATGTAAGCATATCATTATATTAAGTAATTCTAATTCTGTAACACTATAATTAAACTGTACTTACCAAATTTTGATGCAATTCCGGACAGTTTTATGTACAGTAGTAGAATTTCTGTAATTTAGTTTTCTACTTGTTAAAATTAGTGGGCATATTTCATGTCAGTTTATTTTATTCCACTGTAGATTTTTTTTAAACTACAGAATCTAGCATAATTGAAAAAAAATACAGTATATAGAACTACGTAAAACACTTGATCAAGACATTTTAACACATAAAACTTCATTATAAAACACTTCAATCTTATTTACACTTCAAATTTACATTTACTTTTTCTCGAAGAATTCCTCTATATGTGACTGTCTGTAGTCTTCTCGTAAAATATTGTTTATAAATTGTTCATATTCATAATGTTTGTTGAAATTTTCTGTTTTTGTTGAACAAACTGCCTTAGAATCTCAAGAGCTTGGTGAACTTCTTACTTAGATCTTTGCGGTACACACTTATCATTTTCGTCATCATCGGTGCCTTCTTCTTCTTCAGTAACTTTTGATGTTGAAGCAACTACCTCAAAAATATCGTCTTCAGTCATTTCCGCTGCTGTTTCAATACTATCGTCAACTTCCATCCACTCGGTATATTCTTTTAAGGACAAATCGAAAGGCTTCAAGTTCTCTTCAGTCTTCCTCAGATGTAGCTTTCTCTTGATTTTCTTTAACAAAAAAACCACCTTTTCTAAAGCAATTTTTCACAGTTTTTTCAGAAACTTCATTCCAAGATTTTGCTATCAGATGAATAGCATCGAGTAAAGAAGTTTTTTTAGCCAATTCATTTGAGGTAAGGGTTTGAAATTCATCCATATTTTCTATAATTCTAGCACGCATCTCTCGTCGATAAAAACTTTTGAGATTTTTAATTATGCCTTGGTCACATGGCTGAATAATTGATGTAGTATTGGCTGGAAGGTAAATCACTTTGATGTGTTTTAGCGTAGTGCTTATGTCATTATGTGCAGTGCAGTTGTCTAGTGAAAGGACAATGTTGCGTTTGAGGCTGGTATCCCATTTAGTCAGCCATTCATTAAAAATTTTTGATGTCATCCAAGCATTGGAGTTTGAATGATATTCAACCGGTAGCTTTTTGATACCTTAAAAACAACGTGGATTTTTGATTTACCGATAATTAAGAGTTTTTCTTTATGACCAACCATGTTAACACAACACAAAACAGTTATTCTTTGTTTACATATTTTACAGCCGTTAGCAATTTCATTTTTAAATAAGTAAGTATGTTCGGGTGAAGCACGATAATAAAGTCCTGTTTCATCTGCATTGTATATGCAGCTAGGAGAATACTCGGCCAAAATCTTTGGCCATTCGTATTGTAACCAGTCCTCAGCTCCAACAAAATCAGCATTTCTTTTTTCACCACACGTTTTCTTGTGAACAATGTTTTCCCTTTTCTTCCATCGATTGAACCATCCATCTGTGGCTTTAAAATCCTTTTTCCTATTTTTTTGGCAAGATCCTCAGCTTTTAGACGCATTAGTACGCTGTCAACTCGAGCATCTTTTTCGCGAACATTTTTAAACCACAATTTCAAAGCTCATTCCACTTGCGGATCCTTCCCAGAACAATGTCTTTTGTTGTCAACATTTGCATTACACTTTGATAATGACAAGATTTTTTCTTTGTTATTCAATATTTTACATAAGAGAGGTTAAGAAACGCCAAGTTGAGAAGCAGCGTTTCTTCGACTCATTTTTGGTAATTTACTGTACCTATCTAGAATATCAAGTTTTTGTTTAAGATTTAAATCGCGTTGTTTCTTTTGAGATTCGGACATCTTGCTATATGTCCTTTGAAAGTGACACTAAACTCTACAAAACAAACGAAAAAGATCTTTAAAAATTAAGTTATGTAAAATCACACCGAAATACTGTAATAAACGTTCTTAAAAATTCACTGTTAAAAAATACAGTAGGACTGTACTGTAAATGGTTCAGTAGTAAAATCAACTAATGGAACAAACAACTAAGGTCGACTCAGCGAGGCTAGGTTGTTTGCGTAAACAAAGAGTAAGGGAGACATTCTGAGAACTGTGCTAAGTGCTGAAACCGTTATAAAGTATTTCTGTCATTCTAAAAATAAACATTCTATGAATTGGGTGTCATTGTGTGTTGCACTTGCTGTTTACACTACTTCGTAGACATTTTTACTTTGTCTATGCTAGTATACGTTCACGCATATGATTTTGAATGGCAAATTAAATGATAATAATAAGCGAACAGATGATTACAATAAGCGGCCTAATTACAATGTATTAATATACGTCCGTGTTTGTTTTTCAATGAAACGATAACAATAACCGAATGATAACATTAACCGTGATCACAATAAGCGGCGCTGACTGTATATATTTGTAGCTTTGCAACACTGTTTTCTTGTATTCACTTATCACTCTCACTATATGTATTTAAACAAGAATCTTACTTGGTATTAATGCAAGTTAACTTTCAAAGATTGGTCGTATCTCCATCATCGAGCATCTATTACAACCCCCGGTCAGTGATACCCGATGATGGAGATACGACCAATCTTTGAAAGTTAACTCGCATAAATACCAAGTAAGATTCTTGTTCAAGTGCATATAGTGAAAGTGATATATATATATATATATATATATATATATATATATATATATATATATATATATATATATATATCGCAATATGTATTCTTGTGTATTAATAAAGAACATAAGTCAAAATACAAATACAAGAATTATAATTGAATTTACAATTCATATATATATATATATATATATATATATATATATATATATATATATATATATATATATATATATATTTAGGTTAGTTTTGGTTGGTAAAGATTATTTAGATTTTTTGGACTAGGAGACTGACAGACTTACCTTGGTAAGAGTCCACACTGTAGTCTTGAAATAGAAACACATAAAAGCACTTAAACAATGATATATTTCAACCACACAGTGGTCTTTGTCAATCGAAGAGAAAACACAAAAAGAAATATGAGAGAATGAAATAAAAATTTTTATTTCATTCTCTCATATTTCTTTTTGTGTTTTCTCTTCGATTGACAAAGACCACTGTGTGGTTGAAATATATCATTGTTTAAGTGCTTTTATGTGTTTCTATTTCAAGACTACAGTGTGGACTCTTACCAAGGTAAGTCTGTCATTCTCCTAGTCCATAAAATCTATATATTTATATATATATATATATATATATATATGACTTACACTGTAATGTACTTAAACAAGAATCTTATTTGCTATATATGCTGGGTAACTTTCGAGGATTTTTAATTACATGTCCTCATTTTTGAGCATCAACTTAGACTAAGTAAATGATTCTAGTAAATTGCCAGGTGTGTGGGATTTCCATTGTCACATGGTATACCGGTATTGTTCTATTTTCAGATTCACTGAAACTTGTGGAAAAGTATATTTTGTCTTGTGGTTAATTTTGTCTATTAAGTTGAATAATTTATTTTTTTAAATTTTATTTGTTCGTTAATGATATTATTTTTTTGTTCATAAATTTGCAGCTGTTCCCAGATTGTCATTTTGAGGCTTTTTGTACTTTTTTTATTACATGTTTGTTTTCTAATTTATGGTTGTCTTTGATGGCGTGCGTGGCTAAGTTGAATTGTAAATGTTTTGGTTTGATGTATGCCTTGAGGTCCTTTTTATATTTGTCTTTTAATTTTTTTTTGTTTGGCTGATGTAAAATTTGTTACAGTCTGGGCATTCAATTTATTAAATTCCGTTATTAAGTGTGGGATATATTTTTTCCAGTTTGTTTATTTTATTGTTTATGCTTCCTGTATTTTTGTGTGTAATGATATATTGTTATTTTTTAGTACTTTAGTATTCCTTTTATGTTGTATACTGAGTTTGTGAATGTGACCCATTTTTTTACTGTTTATGGTTCGTGTTTGGTTATTTTAATTTAGTTAATATTTTAAATTCTAATTTATCTATAGTTTTTATTATATCTATTTTTGGGCTATTTGATTTATTATTGGTTTTTGTTTTTTTTAGTGGTAGTTTTAGCATTTTGTGTAATAGTGAGTTGTAATCAGCCATTTTATGTTGTGGGAAATGGTTAGAGTAGTTTGGTATTGTATTTATGGTTTTTCTAGGTTTCCTAAAAATTGAGTATTCAATGTTATTTGTATTTCTGGTTATTGTTAGGTCTAGATAGTTTATTTTATTGTTTATTTCTTCTTTCGTGGTGAATTTTATGTTAGGGTGTAACTTGTTGATTTCTTTTAGGATGATATTATTATTTTGGGAGATGTACAATCCATCGTCAACATATTGTATCCAATGTCCGTTGGGGTCGTGAGATTTTGATTTGTTTGGTTATTTCATCAAGGTTTTGGAGGTAAATATCTGATATTATACTTGAGAAAGGTGATCCTATTGTTAAGCCATCTATGTCTATAACTATTATAGTTGTCATTATCTTATACTATACTATGAGAATAATATAAGAGCAATTTCAGTTGAAGGAGATTAGAAGAATATGTTTAAACCAATAAAAAAATAGAGTTGAAAGTCTAAATAATGAAAAAAAATGGCATGCAAGAATAGAAGTTATGAAGTAAATAAATTTAACAGGAATAAGTATACACATAAACATGTTTCTGACTAGACTACTAAAGTCAAGTTTGTTTAACTGCTGCTGTCTGCAAAATAACTTTTATTATGGTTACATAAAGTTCCATTTAAAAGATTTAGTGAAAGATGTTTGTTTATAAAGTTAAGCCTAATAGACAGACCCATTAAATAGCTGATATAATAAACAAATACTGATAAAGAAAATTAACATTTAAATTCAAGGTTAGAAAATGGTGTGAATAGACTGATAGTATTTTTTTTTGAAAAAAACAATAGTAAAGAAGGTCGTTAGAAATAATCTGACTGGTGGAAATTTTTCTGTCATAACATATTAATTCTTTTTCTTTATCTTATTCCAAAATAATCAGTAAAACAAATTATTTTGGAGAGTTAACAAGATGGAGTGGATGTAATCAAAATGCTGCCCAACAGAGCATTTACTTCTGCCTGTGCCATTGATTTTGAAATCACTGCCAATCAAATTAGTTAATTTTGCCATTAGTTCAGTAAAGTGACTACTAAATTGATAAAACTTGATCTTTAAAGTCAACTCACAACAATCAAATTCATGCTAGTTTTGTTTAAATTTCTACTTTATCAAATAACAACAATACAATAATAGGCTAGGCTAAACAGAAATTAACAAATAAATCCATAGGGTAAATTTGTTGTTATAAGAAAATTGGAATTACTGTAAAGTTGATAATGAAAATTTGTTTCTTCTATAACTTAGAGCTTAGCCTATTAGATTAAATATGTAAGAAATATACACTTTTTATCACACTTTTTCCCTTAGTACAAATTTTACTAATCATAACAAGTTCTTGGCAATAATGTAGCCTTCATCACTAATAAAACTGCTGTAAGTATGACCAAATCAGAAATGGTTCAAGTTTAATATAAAATATTGGTAAAGTCAATAACAGATAATATATTACCTACATAACAAACTATTTAAGTTCTCTGTTTGTAATAATCTAACGAATTCAACAAATTAATACGTCAGTATAAACATTGAAGATTCATAATTTTTAATAATCTGTAATAAGACACTAAAAAATTATACATTTAAAATTTAAAATATAGGCCTATACTAATTAATCTAACATATTTAAATAGTTAAACATTATAAAATAATATCAACGGTTAGTAATACTTGTCTCAAACAGGAATGCCTCTAAAAATAAAATTCTACTTATAAAATCCTAAAATCAGATACATTTACAGAGAACTTCATTTTAAATGCCTAAATTGCTTTAAGATTGCTTAAATGTTACCTGATGATTTTATATTTAAAGTTGATTGTTGTAATCACCTTGAATTCATTGAATAAATCATAAGTAATTATTTGAGGAACTAAATAAAAACTTTTAACTTACTTGCTGACGAATTTCGGAACAGTATATCATTGATGAAGCAAGTAGTGGGTTAGCTTCATCAATGAAACGACTGTTTCAAAACCTGTCAGTAAGTAAGCTAAATAGTTTTCCCTTAGATACTCAAATAATTACTTATGATTTTATATTTGTTTTACTACCTAAGAATCAGGAGAAAAACACTTGTGGATCAAAGAGATTAGAATTTTGGGTAAGTCCAGATTTGTTATTTATTTTTTGTTGTTTTTTGATGTACCAAGCTTCTCAAGCATCTAAACTACTGTGTTTTGTAACATTTTTCAGTAGCTTGACAGCATCTACCTGGAAAAATGGTAGTTATCTAAACAGTGCTTAGCTAAGGTCTATTATGGTCAAAGTGATCAAAATGCTCCTTACATACTCCTTACGGTTTGGTCTATGACATATCTCACAAAGTCAATTTCTTATGACAAATCACACTTCAAATGCAATAAATCCCTGTTTTGATTTTAAATAAATAAAATCTCTTAAACCACAAAAACTTTTTATTTATGTCCTGATGTACATTTCGATTGCAAAGCAATCATCATCAGAAGAAATTACTACAAGAATAACTGTTACAAAAGTTACTCTTGTAGTAATTTCCTCTGAAAATGATTGCTTTGTAATCGAAATGTACATCAGGACATAAATAAAAAGTTTTTGTGGTTTAAGAGGTTTCATTTATTTATAATTAAAAACTATACCACAGTTACTCCAAGTTACTAAATCCCTGATTTATCTTTGCAGGGTGTTGAATGGTTAGGATAATCAAGCGTCTTACCTAAACCTCTTCCTTATGTTACTGATACTTTTACCCGTCCATATTTCATAAAACACTTCTTGAGTGTGTTGTAAAGTCGAGGTTATATTCTCTAGTTAATTGGGAAATCTCTAATATGGTAAGTATTCATGTTCTATTTTTCTTAATCATTATTTTTTTAAAGTTGCTTGTTGTAATCATCTTGAATTCACTGCTTAAACTATAATTAAATAATATGTAACTAAGTGAATTCTTAACTATTCACTTAGATATGTTTATTTGATTTTAAATTATTTTTTTAATGGTTTGGCTTATAACATCTCTTCCAAAACCATTGAATAACACTATTTTATATATTTCAATTAGTTTTTTTCAAAAATACTGCTTCCAATTAAAACCAGGTGAAATAATCAACAGACTATACTGTTAAAATGATCTATCTCCTGTTCTAATGAATGATACGAGTCACTGGTGATATAACTATTAGTCAGAGCAGGTTTTCTATTAAATGTACATTTATCTTGCAGTTTTTGTGTTGTAGATCTCTAGGCATTTTTATGAAATGTTTTTGTTGATATCACTTAGCAAAAAACCACTACTTGCTGATATTTTTCAGCAGATGGGTTTTGCACTAGGACAGTGCTTTGCTCAATGCTTTGAGTGATAGACAAGGCTGTTGCTCAGGTGTGTTGTATTAATGTGAGTCTGTGGTATTTTAGTGTTCTGTGGATTGTCATTGTTCATAAGGTAGTTATTAATTGTGTGTTTGAATATAGTATTTGGTTGTATGTTTTGTCGTTTATAATGTGTTGTGGTAGGTTTTATTGTGTTTATATATTTTGAAATTTCTGTTGTGTTAGTTTATTATTTTTTTTATCTAATAAACTTTTATATTTGCGTCAACGTTGGTGTTTGTGTGTAGCGTGTTTTGTATATACATACATACACTAATATTGACACAAATGTAAAAGTCCCATATTTCATCAAAAAAGCAATTAACTAAACTCAACAGAAAACTTTGAAATATACAAACACTACTAAAACCAAGCATGGCACATTCTAAACACTCACAATCAAATACTACAATCGAACACATAATCAATAACTACTCTATGAACAATGATAGACCACAGAACACCAAAATACCAATGACTCACATTAATACAACTCACCTGAGCAACGGTCTTGCCTGGATTCATAACATTAAACAACAATGCACTTATCTAGTGTGAAATGTGTCTGCCGAAAATTATCAGTAAGTAGTGGTTTTAATGCCGTGATATCATCACCAATTAAAACCATTGTCAGTGTTTATTGTCTTTGCCAATAAAAACATTTTATATATTTATCATCTTCCCTTGTCACCTTAATATCTAAAAATGCTAGACTTTTGTTCTTTTCCACTTGAGTTGGTAAATTTTATAGACGAGAAGAAACCAGTCAACTCTTTGCAAAGTTCATCTAGATTTTCCTGTTTAGAAAAAATTATAAAAATATCATTTATGTAGTGAATCCAAATATGTGGAAAACTTCATTTTAATTTAGCAGTAATTTCAAACTTGCTCATAAAGAAATTTTGTATGAAACTTTATAATGGGTTTCCCATAGTTGTGCAACTTTTCTGGTGTTATTTTTTTTTTAATATACTCTAGACAGTTTTGTTGTGTATCTTTGATTTCGTATTCCCTGACAATACTATCAATGAGCACATCTTTATATTCATTGATTCAAGAATTAAAAGTCCGATTCTTTTATATCCGATTAAAGAATTAATTGGAACGTTTGGATACAAGAAAAAACATCCAATAATACTAATAGGATTTTTGGCAAGCAGTATAGTTTTGGTAGCATATCGTTTGTGTAAATAAACTTTTTTGGGGATGTTTGTCAATTAACTTGTGACTGGTTTTTAAGTTTCATTAGTCTTGGTTACAAATCCTTTTATAGAGTTAAAAGAGAGCTTAAATATGGAGTCTCTTTTATCATATCTTCTAATATCTTTATATAATTTTGTTTATTCATGATTGCAATGGAGTTGCTTGTGTCTGCTTTTCAAAAGTAAACATCTTTATTTTTAAAATCGTTAGTTATATTTTGATATTGATCAATTATGTTTAACGAATAATTACCATATTTGTCACTTTCTCTTTTTATTTGTCTAATTGCCATATTTGTCACTTCCTCTTCTTATTTTTCTAAAAATCTTTGATCCAATTTATAGATCAGCAGATTTATAGTTCCTCCAGTAGATAATTTTCCTCACACGTGTCTACTACCATGTTTCCCTAGGATTTTAAAGTGAGTTTTCAAAAAGTTATTTCTTGCTATAAGGTCTAGCAGTTCTAGGTAGCTGCAATTTCTTGGAGACTCGAGAGCCTGATTTTTACTTCTAAAAAACCTCTTACTAATGACAACTATCAATCTTTAACTACTTTATCAAATATCAGTCAAACTTCTGTTTATAATTTAGGTTCATGTTAAATATGCCCTAGTTCTTTAGACCCCCCTGAAAAAACAATCAAAACATTCAAGTAATTGTTAAATGTTTCATGTTCAACAGCATCATTTTTCCACTTTTTATAACTACAATAAGTGAGCTTTGATGATTCCGATAAAAACAAGTCTTTTTGCCAGATGATCAACCTGACGAAGAAGTTAATGAAATTGTAAATGAAACAAATGAAGACATAATAGGTGAATCTGATAATGACGAAAATGACCAATTTGTTAAAATGTTGTCAGATTTTGACGTTATAGAGAAATGCCCACTAAAAATATGCCAGGAAGCTGTTACAGTGCAGTTTTACAATAGAAAAAAACATTTTTTAGTAAAAAAACGAAAAACGCTTTGGTATACTGAACCAGGAAGGCAAGGTAGGACAGCAAGAAGAAACATAATACTCAATAGAGTTGATCATGTTCATGCTACACTAGCGGTGACTAGTAAGCTTAGAAACGAACAATTATGTATTGTTTTTTCAACAAAGGCTGTACTGTATGATTCTGCTAGAACCTTTTGTGTTGTAAAGGAAAATTTTCTTTTCAGTCATAATTTTTGGGATTATATATTTAAATAAAAATATTCTTTGTTTTTACTAAATATTATAATTAATTTCAAATTCTTATATGCAGGGCCTAACATCCCAATAAAATATTTTTTATGTTTAGACATTGAATTACTTTATTACAGAAAAATAATCTGCAAACACCTCTCCCGTAATGAAAAACGTGGTCTAGTATACATTGCTTACATGTTTTAACAATTCAAAATATTTTTAGTAATAAGACGTTTAGAAAATTAAAATTGTACAATAATGATGTCTGAAATTATTTACAATTATAGTATTTAAATGTGAAGACACCCAAATATAAAATCGTAAACCGTTTAAATGTTAAAGGGCATTTATGCGGAGCAAATTTCCGCAAGCGCCCTTTCCCATTTGAAATTCTATACGCCCTCTCAAAGGTTAAGTGATGGTGAATTTACATACTTGAATTCCATGATCGTTTCCTATAACTAGGATCAATGTTTTTGTTTCCTTCCCTTACAATAATAATTTTTACAATAATTTTCACATTCTTGTTTGGTAATAGTTATTAAAATTACTGGATGCCATAAAACCTCTCAAAAAAAACTAAAACATAATCAGTATATAATTTCGTCATAAATTGGGAAATCGGAGAAAAGTTAATGTCAACATTGCACCCTAGACAGTACACAAAGTAATGATAACTAAGTAAAAACACAACGAAATTATTATCCTGAATTTTAAAATATTCTGGAGTTAAAAATAAGAAAAATTCCAATTAATAAGTTTCTGAAAATATTAATAATACATTAAAAACCATATTCTACTTGGGGTAAGGTCTTAGTCTTAAAACTGCACCTATTTCTAAAAAGAAATGTATTCTACTTTTGATGCATTTTATAAAAATATATAGAGTATGATGTTGGTGTAAACTATATATAAGCAATTTGTAACTTATATAAAACCCATTACTTAGAACAGTATATATGTTTTTACTTATTACAATTTATAATTACTTTCGACCAGATATTCTGTTAATATAAGGATGAGACTGAAGAAGTTGTAAGACGAAAACGTTACCTCCAAGTGTAAGTTAACAATTCAACACCTTATAGTTAACAGAATGTCTGGTCGCAAGTAATTTCAAAGTATAATATAAGTTATTGAATTTTAACTTACACTTGATTTTCACATTACCAAGAGTAAGGCTGGAGAAGTCGTAATACAAAAATGTTACTTCTAAGTTTAAGTTAACAATTTAACAACTTATATTAATGGAATGTCTGGTCGCAAGTAACTTCAAATTGTAATAAGTGAATAACAACTAGCTCGTCATGAACAACAACAAAATTTTGAAATATGTTTTTATTAACAAACATTACAAGAGCAAAACATTCACAGTGAAGGCAGAATTTTTTTAAAAAATAAAAACATATAAGATATGTTTGTGAGTAATGAGTTTTATATGCTGTTATCCCATTACTTATAAATAGTTTATAATGTTATCTCACAAGTTTGCGTTGGCTCAGATATTAAGTATGCTATTGATGCTTCCTCTTCATTGTAATTAGTAGAGTATCAGTAATCCGGCCGTCAAAAATCCGGGGCGTCGCAAATCCAGATCATGGTTTCAGAGTGCACAGCACTCTGTGCCACTACAATACATACTTAAACTAAGTGTTATCTTTAATTATAAATACAAAGAAGATAAGCCAATTCTAAAAAATGTGTCACAACAAAATTTAAAATACAACATACTGAATATTTAATCATGATTTAATTTTTTTAACATTTGTATGTTCTACATGCTAATCAATAACGTCTATTTTAACCAATCAGAAAATAATAAAATTTTTATTAAACTTAATCTTTAACTATTTTGATATATAATATGCTTTTGCTCAAGTAACAATAAAATACTTTTTCACCCAATAAGTTTGTGCCGGCATGTTTTTTTGGCTTTCTGTGCTATGTAGGGCTACCAGTATATACATTATATGTTCTTTTACTAAATTCTTCTAAGCCCTTGATGTCTATTTTGTAATAAATCCTGGTTTAATTTCTAGTTCAAAACAGAGTCACAAATATGCTTCACATACTTTTGACTATACATCAACAAATCTTCATAACTAAAATTCAATGAATGCCAATCCCCTTGTACTTAATATATAGAAACTTTAGCTCAAACTCCTAACCTTAGGTATTAATTTTTTTACTAGGCATAATGGGGGGGACACGTCTTAACACAACCCGCAACCCTGCACACATGATTTCTCATATATCCTATCCAATGGGCTCACAATCTTTTCCTGCCCTTCAAAAACAATACTCATCTTTACATTACAAAAAAAAAAAAAAAAATTGAATCCATTCTGTTTTATTTTATGTGATCAATTCTCACTCTTCTCAGGTCCTGCTGCTGTTTAAAAAATTTATTCAGGGGAGGTAGTGAAGTTTTCTCATGATCTACTCTTATCTTTCAGGTAAATATCGAAATCTTGTTGCTGTTCATGACGAGCTGGTTGTTAATTCTTATTACACTTTTGCTATTATTTGCGACCAGACTTTTTGTTAACTAAAAGTTGTTAAATTGTTAACTTACCCTTGGAGGAAACGTTTTCGTCTTACGACTTCTTCAGCCTCTTGAAGAAGTTGTAAGGCAAAACCGTTTCCTCCAAGTGTAAGTTAATAATTTAACAACTTTAGTTAACAAAAAGTCCTTTCAGGTAATGTTTTAGTGAACATTTCTTTTCATGATAACATTTTTTATCTACAGTAAATTTTTAATTTAATGAGAAAACTATGTAGATATTTTAAAGGTTGCAAAAAAAGAATTTTTATTATTTAGTTGCAAAAACTGATGTTAAAATACCTATTACTATGACGTTCCTAACAATAAGGGATATTTGAATTAAAAAATATCTATTTTAATCATAGTTTTTTATTTAACAAAAAATAATGAAAATTCTACACCTTCACTTAATTTCCTTAGTATAGTTCCATCATAAACAAATTTTCAAAGCCCTGTTTAAGATTTATAATTCAAAGAAATCTGAAAACAGTTAAAGTGCCAAATTTCTAATACTTATGTTCCATTAGCCTAATGACCTCTAGAGATAGGCTATACCTCATGTAGTATAAATTGATCACAGCAGCTACAGCTAACACAGTCATTAAGTTGTTCAAACTGACTAGAGCTGACTGGTTCTTTCTGTATACAATGCGTTTACAGAATATTTTGTTTACATTAATTCTTTTTACAACTTTATTTCCAACTATATTTACTAAATTATTCCATCGCTGTGAACTTGCAAGAGAACTGTTATATAAGTATAGAATGAGTAGACAACATGTGGAAATGATGGTATGCATTGCCTTTTATGAGTCAGGATTTAGTACTTCTGCAATCGGTCGTTTAAATGGTGATGGCAGCTCCGATCATGGGCTGTTCCAGATTAGTGACAAATATTGGTGTTCTAACTATGGTGTTGGTAATGCTTGTAATATGAACTGTGGTAGATTGAGAGATGATTTTATTGCTGATGACATATGGTGTGCGAATAGAATCATGAACGAACATTCTGGTCAAGGAAGATCGGATGGGTTTACAGCATGGGCTGTTTATGGTAACTGTAACAGTGGAAAAGCAAGACGTTTTATTCAAGGTTGTTTTTAATTTTACATATCGTAAGTATTATTATTAATGTAATGTCTGGTGATTAATTTTAATGTAGTAAGTCATATATTTTTGTAGATATTTTGGAATTACAAATTTATAGTTTACATTATTTTATACAATTTTTGTTTAAAATACTATTACGAACAATACACGAAGGTTTCTTACAATTTTGTTACAGTTGTGGACGTTTTTTACTTTTATTTTTACAATTATATTTCACTATAATTTTATAAATCCAGTAACAATATGCAATACATTAAAAATAATATATGAAACATTTAGTTATATTTAAGAACTTTTGAAAATAGCGGTTCTTTGAACCGTGTTAGAAAGTGATGTATTAGAATATATATTTATTAAAAAATAACAGATATTACAACTATGATTCAAGAAGCAGATAATGGCCTAGACTTCAATTTTAAGAAATTACGTTTCACTTCGTTTTAATAAGAGGAATGCTTTTAAAAATATTTTTTTAAAATAATGTCTGTTAATAACTATTAATTTTTAACATTTGTTAATTCCAACTTCACGCGAGCTACTAGTAATCACTAAACGCTTTTAAATGTTTTAAAACATTTAAAAGTGTTTAGTATTAATTTTTAATATAGGCTAATGATAGATCACAGACAATTTTGCTTTTTTAAAACACTCAACGTTTTCTCTACGAAATTCCTTTTACCTTTGAAAAGGAATTTCGGGCAGAAATTCGAAACGTTGAGTGTTTTAAAAAAGTAAAATTGTGATCTGTCATTAGCCTATATAAAAAAATATATTTTATTACTGTAGTTGTGTAAAATCTTTTATTATTGTTATTTTTAAATTTATACTCAGTTTGAGAAAATAATTTATTGCAGGAGATACAAATTACTACATTTTTTTGTATTAGACTGAATTTTGTTTTCATAAACTCTTTGATAGTGATTTTACTTATATTTGCTTTTAACTCTGTATACCGCCCCCATGTTCAAATTAAGAGAGGTGTATTTGATTATGTATATTTTTGTTTTCTTTTAAATATCGAATCTCACTATTACACAATGTTTTTTCATCCATTGCTCTTTATTGCAAAAAAAATGATGATAATAAAATAACAAAGTTTTTAGGTTGATAATTCTACACAAAGTTGATAGTTTGTTGCACCTATATTAATAAACATTTTATGTTTTTTATAAAACTTATTATAATAACTTTTTTTTGGTCGTTTTCCTGTTGCTAGCTTATTTATTATAGTTTCCATATTGATGTACTATATTTTCCAAAGAAATTTACAATTGTAAACAAATAGGATAGGGAACACATATGTCACCATGTTTTTTTCATTTTTATCTTTTTTGCATTTTCAACAATTTGGATAATTTTTCTGAGTAGAGTAAGGTGTATACAACTATTATTTTATAAAATATCGTTTCAACTCTTTTATTTTAATATATATATATTGCTTGAACAAAAATTACTAAAGTTATTGATTTTTATAAATATCCTAAAATGCTCAGAGTTGATGACATTTCATTCATTTTGACTCAATATACAAAGTGTTTTAAAAAAACGAGTTACGTATGATACTGATAATAACAGTACTGTATTTAATTTTGATCTTTAATGTTTCTGAGCCTAATTTCTCTGTAAAAAAAAAGAATTTTTAATTTCTTGGGATCAGTTTTTTTTAAATACTTCAATTTTATCTTTATTTAAAGCCTGTTACTTGATATTAGTTTTTTATGGCTAAGTATTTTTCTTGACATTAATGCCAAAATAGTTAATCTTATAATTAAAATGTCAAATCAACAAATATAAGATATATTAAAAAATATTTTTAAAACTTCTGAGTCCAAGTTGTAATATTACATATTTTGAACTTGAAACATTTACAAAACAAAATGGACAAAAAATCCATGAATTTTATTAATGTAATTATTTAAAAAGTAATTCTAATAATATTTGTATTTGCAAAATCAACTCTCTTTGTTATTCAAAGCAGTATCTGCTGAACTTCAACAACAAATTTTAGGAAGGCGCAATTTTCAGAACTATTATGTTTACTAATAAATTGTACTTTAAAACACTTGAATATACATTGATATGTCAATCTTGATTGTAGTAGTACAGTTCTTACTTTTGGTGTTACTGGAGGCAAGTCTGACATCAATATTTGTTCAAGAGATTTAGTATAGAACGAGAAACTCCAATTAAAGATGGAATCAAATAATATTATTAAATAGTATTATATTATTGATAAATAATTCTTCAAACAGTTTTGTTAAATTATGTTAAAATGTAATACTGAACAAGGAAAAATATACTTCCTAATTTATTAACATTTAAATTGCTCCACGTGAATTTGATTGTGTTTTCGGGTTAAATTTCAAATTTTTAGGGGTTGTCTAAAACTTTTGAAATCTAAAATTTTGTTTCAACACATCTTTGAAGATAATAGTTCTTGAAAACAATTTTCTGCAAGTTGTCTTGAAATTTTATACTTCAACCCATATAGAAGAGAACACCTAATAAAATCCTAACATGTACCTAAGACTTGCAGTTTTTTCAATGTCACAATTTATGCTGAATGAGAAGGCTTTTATTATACTATTTTTTTTAGTATAATAGTAGACATGAACACTGCCATTTTTCTAAGTTTAGAAATGAATTATAAATAATAAGTTGATAGTAATAGCATCTAGTATATACTGAGTAATATTTATAACTGTTTAAATCAACTGTGATGTAATATCTAATTTAAATAAATAAAACCTCAATACCACAAATAAGGAAAAGTTATTTGTGGTATTGAGGTTTTATTTATTTAAATTAAATAATATTTAATTTAACATAAAAATGTATCAACTATCTAATGAATTAATTTTATGAGTAAATGTATACTGTGTATAGTTTTAATATATGTATAAAATGTACAAATTAGGAAAGAAAATGTCTATTCATTTGGTAAATTAGAAAACAATAATACTCTATAGTTTTATTTTGTCTACTAAACAGATGTAATTGTGAAAATTGTTTAAGAAAAGTAAAAGAATAGTTTTTAATTAGACTAAATGGTTATTATTTATATTGTTATCCTTTTCCTTATTGATTTTACCAGAATCTGCAAAAACATTATTAGCTCAAAAATTATAAATTCATATTATTTAATTCAATTTTCATTTGAGCTACTAGTTTTTAACTAAAATCACTTGAACTTATGTCAGTATATTACTTGCCTAAAGTGCACACATTTGTTTCTAATATTGAGCACGACTGTTTTGGGAAATGTATCATATTGTCAACTCCAACCGTAACTTATGTCTTGCTGTTTTAGCTTAAGGTGAGGGTGGGATATTAGAGTAGGGATTAGACATATTTTTAAGAGTATTGGGGACTAATGTCTATAAAGTGTATGTGCGTTATAATGTGATTGCGTATTGAATAGTATATGCATAGCATATTAACATATGTCAAACATATGTTTTTAGTTTTAATTATACATTTTTCATTTAGCTGTGATTTGAGATACAAATATCATGTTCAGTGCTCTGAGGTACAAATTAAAGCAGCTGTCATCCACCAACGTTTTTCGTGGAATTGTACATGGTACTGAACTGTTCCAATTTAAATCGAGAGGCTGAGAAATTTCAGCAGAGAATGTCTAAGATTTATGTCATAAAGGTAGAGATATAAAATTACAAATTAAAAAAACAATATTTTTTAGTTTATTGTTTTTTTATTTTGTTTTATATTTTCTTATAACAAAATAATCATGAATGTTACTGGAAAAAAATTTTTGTATTGTGAAAGTTAATATTCATATTATCAACTTTACTGTTACTTTAATTGCATAACTCATCTCACTGTTGTGTTTGTTAATATCTGTTCTTGTTAAATAAAAATAACCTTGATTCATTAATCGAAAATAATTAATTTATTAAACATTTGGCAGCTATAATGTTGTCTACAATCAGGCCTGATCTCCTTCCGTGTACTATTGTCAAAGATATTAAAACCAGAACATAACTTCCTTTCTACATTTTTAACCAGTTCAGTAGTAGAATGTTTGTCTAACCTTAGAATGTTTGGGTTACACAATCATTCTACTATGGAACTGGTTGAAAATGTAGAAGGGGAGTTGTGTTCTGGTTTTAATATCTTTGATAATAGTACAAGGGTGAAGATCAGACCTGAATGAGGACAATAATATAGTTTATTGAGTTTTTGCCGAATTTATTAAATTAAGTATTCTTTCAATAAATAAAAGTATTTTATTCAACATAAAATTTGTTGTTAGTGTACACATAATCGTCATGAAATATCTATTCTTGTTTTAAGAATAAAAAAAAAACTAAATATTATTTTAATAAAATTTATGTTAATAAAAATATACTACAAGAGGGCATCCATTTCTGGCAATGTGTTTCATTATCAACTCAAACTATAACTGATGTTAATTTAAACTGAAATTTTTTTAACGAATTAGGTGAATTTAAATAAGTTATGTATGAAGACTAAGGGCAAATTTAAGAGGTATGTGTATGAGATCAATACATATTTTTAAAAAGAGAGTATTTGTGCATAGTGTAGTTTGAAATATTTGTATTTAGCGTGCTTCGATTGAATGAAGTTTGTTGCTTTTATTGAGTGTATATAGTATTTGTTGGTTGATTTGTTTATGTATTGATGGTTTATAAAGGTATGGGGCTCAGCAAAGTTTAGAATTTTATTTCAGTTTGTTAGTTTGTGAGTGTCTCAAAGTTTCTTAATATAATGTTTGAAACAATTTTTCCATTTACCATTTGTAAAATTATTTTATGAGTGACTAGGTATGGCATTAATATGGGAGATTTGTGTTTAATTTATTTTATGTGTTGATTCAACTAATTTATGTGTTTGGGCTTAATTTAAGATCCAACTAATAAATCCAATACCTAAAATTAAGGATGCCATTAACAAAACAAAAGACATAATTCCACACTTAAGACAAATTATACCCTTAGCTTCCAAAATACATAAATCAAGATATCCCAATATCTCTTTAATTAAACATACAAGAGCCCCATCCTATTTCCTAGCTAAAACCATCTGAAACCACTCTACCATTGCTTAGTAAAACATATGCTAAATTTAATTGATGAGATAAAAAAATCCTACTCAACTTCACTTCACTTTCCTACTTTGCTTTGACATCTCAAATTTCTACACCAACATTCCTATTGAAGAAACTATTAACATCCTCTTAAACATGTTTGTAGACAACAACTAACAAATGTAAACAAAACAAAACTAATCACAGAATATTTCACTTACAATGAGATTTTCTACACCCAAAAAGATGGCCTTTCATCTTCCTCTCATAGCTAGCAACTTGGCTAAAATTCATTCACTACATTAAATGAAACAGATTTTACATAGCAACAAATACTTAGTAACTTTTTATACTGGTGCAGATAAGTTGATGACATTATCATCTTATAAAAAGTAAATAAACACCGAATACATATACGAGTATTTATAGAAAGTTCAATTCCATGTACCCTAATATAACATACATTATCAATACATAAATAAACAACTCTCTTAATTTCCTTGACTTAACAATTAACTACATGTATAGATAACACAAATTTAACATATTAACCCACCAACACCAAAACCAATGTATATAATTCTTCAATCACTGACAGAAAATTACTGCTTACAACACCATAATCTATTGGCTACTAAACACTCGTAGAAAAACAATAACACCACCAAGAATTAATTGACATTAATCATATAGCACCAGCTAACAGGTAAAACGTGTCAATAATTGATAAACCGTATTACTCCCTAAAAAATAAACTCAATAAGCTATGAATCGCTCACCGTTTGACCCGACATCTCCAAGCAGAAGACACTGATGAAGATCGCCAGATAGCGATCGAGAACGTTCTGTCTCAGTAAATTTTAACAAATTTACAAAATTTAAAATTCAGGTAGTCATAAACTATTGTTTAAGTGATTAATCAATAACCCACTAGATAAACCTACAAAATACATATACTACAATATAGATCATTAAAAACTCACACACATATTTTGTAAGTATAATTTCAAAATATACTTCATACACAACAACCTCAACAAACATTTCAAATCCAACATTATATACCAAGATGCTTACACCTCTGCTGGTGTATACAAACTAATTTGTAGTTCATGCTCCTGTTTCTAAATATGCTAAACAGGAGGGTCAATTACACTCATTACCAAGAACACATAAAAGCACTCACAAACTTTGCCTTAACTCCTCATATCCACACTACACTAAAAATAGATAACATCAAATTATACAGAAAATAAATAGTTGAATTTAGACAACCAAACAGTACAAAATATTCTAACATTTCAAGCTAGACCCAACACACATACTCAACACCCAATTAAATTATAATTCACACAGACTTTTTGGCATCATCTTCATCAAAAATCATCCAATATGACTATCCTTTCCCCACCCCAACTCCAACCTAAAACAACAATTGTCAGTTAAGCTCTGAGTTAACAATCTGACACATCTCCATTGGACAATGTCTGTCCTCATTAAATTAAAAGTTAAGTGATAATATAGGCAAGTACTATTTATTGTTATATGTCCAAGTGTTAAGATATTATCTTTGCTTGTAGTATAGATTTTTCTGAATAAAAAAATATAATTTATAAAGTTTATTAAATAAATATGTTTATGAATTTTAAAACATACATATGGAATATCATGATACTTAGGCATAGCCCTGGTGAAATAAAATAAGCTATATACTCTATCTTGTAGCTATTACCCACCTTTTACATCTCTGTGAAAGTAATTATATTTTTCAAATTATTTGGAAGTTAAAATTATTAAAAATAAAAATTATTCTTTTATAGATATAAAAAAGTAAAAAATCTCAGATCTGGTTAGATTATGAATATACATTGAAACAAATTAATTTAAAAATTCAACGAATGTTATATAATTCATTTAATTAACTATTACTATAATACAAAAATTATTTTGCAACTATCAAACAAGAGAGCATAAGCACAATATTCTAATGTAAAACTGATATTTATTTTAATATGTTTTTCAGTAAATATTACAACACACATTATGTGAAGTTGCTTTATATTTCAAGAATTCTTATAGATAATGTAATTTAAGTAATTTCTAAATTTCCGAAGTGATGTTTTATTCATGTCGATTACAACATGAACTGTAATCATTACAGATATAAAACAATATAATTGTTGAAACTATTTGAAATCATTTCCCAATCTTTATTACAACACAATCAATGTTGCTGTAGACAAAAATGTACGATAGTTAATTTTGTAATTAGTTTAATTTTTAATGAAACATTGAATCCAATATGCATGTTTGTAAATAGAATATTAAAAATGTATCGTAAATTAATTTTCGTAGCGATTATTAAATTACTGTAATTTATAAATATTGTAAAACGTGTTATCTAATAAAATGAAACAGTGAGAACCATATTTTATATTCTTTTGTTGGCTACACTGTTACAATGTGCATGCTACTACAAGTTCCTGCTTGGAAATTGTAGGTTAGGGTATTTTGCTAGGTTTAATAAATTTAGTCATAAAAGTACTATTATCATGAGAATGAAGTTACATACCAATTTGAATAATACGTCAGCTCTCAAGATATTAATAGCATCCGGTTATGCTGGCAAAAATTTGGATATTGTAACTCACGAAGTTTCAAGTGAGTTCAATCACCCAGCACTATATTTCTAATTTTTAATTTTAGGCTAAAATATGTATGAAATATTATTTAAAATCTATCAGTTTTTATACATAATTAGTACCATATACTTGTGTAGAGTGTTATATCTTAATTGGTAATTATTAATTAAAGTATATATTTAAATTAAAAAATAATAAATTTGACAATAAAAATATACAAACAATTTTTATAAAGCTATGTGGTAGGATAGAAATACATATGGTATGTAGATTCTTTTTTTATATTTACACATATACAGACACACATACTAAATTTTACATATATGACTCAGATATAATATTTCCTTATTATTAAACTTATTTTGGTAATTATTTACGTTAACCACGTAAGCGATTTCGGCCGAAATATTTTAATACAGAAACTCATTAAAAATACAAAAAAACACTTTCGCTAGTGTCCTAAATAATTACAATTTTGAAAAAAAATTATTTCACCTCTTCCATAGTTATCTAAAACCTTACAAAGTCAATGTTTTACCTTGAAACTACCAAAAGTATTTACATTTTTGTATTACCATGGAAGTTTAATTTTGTATCTCATTTTAGGTGGGACTACGTTTTTGTTGTGCAGAGTAGCAACAGCGCACAGTACGTCGAGCCATAAATATACCTATAAAGTATCCAGTCAGGATAGATTTGGTTGTAATTTTATACAACATTACTATGTTCCTATAATAAAATATTTGTTATGAGTTTCTCCATCGCCCGTTAAAATTTGTTGGCCGATTTCGTACTTTACATGTGTAGATTTTTTTTGTATATTTTAATATAGTAATGTTGTATAAAATTACAAAGAAATCTATCCTAACTGGATACTGTATAGATATATTTTAATATAAGTATATAGTAATATTGTATAAAATTACAACCAAATCTATCCTGACTGGATACATCATAGGGTATATTTAAACGTAGTACAGTGTGCTGTTGCTACTGCACGCCCAAAAACGTAGTCCCAATTAAAATGTGATTAAAAATTAACCTGTCGTGCCAATAAAACAACTTGTAAATGCTTTTCGACGCATTCTGCTAGTTTCAAGGTAAAATAAATCAAGGCAAAACATTTATTTTCTAAGGTTTATGTGACTGTAGAGGGGGTGGGGAGTAGAATATTTTTTTCCAAAATTGTAATTATTTGGGACAACAGCAAAAGTGTTTTAATTTTATTTTGTATATGTTAAAAGTTTCTGTATTGGCCAGTAAAGTTTTTCGACTGAATTTGCTTTTGTGCCTAAAGTAAATAATTACCCTCATTTTACAATATAAAGAGCACAGTGGTTCAATATATTACAATGAAAATATTGGAAACAACCCCAATACCAAAAAAAAATCAATAATAACAGATAATACAAGTTACTTAAGATTAAACCCTTATGTACATTTCGATGACCATTTCATCATCATCATCAGATGGTTTTATTGTAAAAATATAATCTAGCAAACAAGAAGTTACAAGCAGGTTACCCTTTATACATAAAACACCACAAAATCAAACCTTAACATATTCTAAACAATTAAACACACTCAATCAAACACTATATAAACACATTCAACCACTCTGTGAACAACACATCAGAGAATACCATAACACCACAGACTCACAGTAGTAGTTTTTTGCCAAGTAAGTGTAATTAATAAGTATAAACTTTATTATTTATATGGTGATAATATATGTGCCTACAAAAATCCTCATATTTCAAAAGGCAGTTAGATACAGAAAAAATACTTTTTTATTTGTGAACAACAAATTCTACTCTATTTTAGTTTATGGGATTTAAAAAAATGTCTAGCAAATGACATCCTAGATTGTTGGCACATTGATGAAGCCTTTTGAAATGTTCTATCCTAGTTATCTTTATCATTTCTGGTGGAATAGTGGTCACTACCTGTGTGAATATCTTCTCAAGTGCTTATAGCGTGTTAAAGCAATGTTTCTACACTTGCTTTGCTTTAACTTTCCCCAAAGAAAAAAATTACTAGGTGATTAATTGGCGACCTTGTCTCCCCACAAAGAACATGTCGAGGAAACAAAATTCTCTAAAAATTGCTAGAAAATGCCCCAGAATATGAATGTGGTTCTGTCTTATTGAAACCAGACCTCTTCCCTTTATCACCCTCATCAAACTGATTTATCCAAAGTCAAAGAAAGGTCTTGATGATGTGACAGTTGTTAATGGTGACAGTAACCATTACCATTAGCCTGTCTTCTTTGTAAAAATATACACACTTCTTATACCAAATTCATCTACTATGCATCAGTTACAAGAGGCCTGTGAAGTGGATGTTGTTGAATTTCATGAAAGTTTTCTGTTGCCTAGTAGCAATTTTTTTTTAATATACACCACCTAACAAATGGTAATGGAGCTCATTATATTAGAGAAAAACATCATCAGGGGGAATGTTCTGAAGAATGTCCTCACATACTGCCCTTGAAGTTTTAAAATGTCCCTCACTTAAATTTTAGGTAACAATCATTTTGTACCGGTACATACGAAAAACTATGTAGGATTCTTCTCACACTCCTATCAGACAATCCCAGGCCAGCTTTATTAAGAGGTGATTGCTTAATGATCGCTCTTACATAAGCCAAATTTTCTGGCATTATTACAGTTCAAGGCTGGCCAAGTAATTTTTGTTCATTGCAGAACATATTGTTCTAAAGATCGTGACTCAAACATCTATAGTTTACCTGTCTAACACAAAACCATGTTGGATAAATCTGAACATAATGCAAAATACTTACTGAGTAGTATTGAAGAAATACCATTATAAATATACTCCTCAACAAATGTACGATGTTCACTGAACCACACAATTTCCACTATTAAAAATAGTTCACGACTACCATCGATCATTGCTTCCTCACTACCATATCCCCACCACAACTACTCCAAATAGTGCCTACTCCAAATACTAAATGTCATTTGCCGGAGCCTGCGTTTTTAATTTACCTTTTAAATTTAATGCATTTGGATTTAATTATTAAAAAGGCCGTTATAAATAAATTGAATCAAAACTCTTAGATTTTTGTGGTGAAGGAAAATGCATATTTAGTTGTGTTTATGAACTTAAGGACAAAGTAAAAGTTTTAATAATATCGGTGTTTTAACAAAACCTTGATGAGCAGATAAAATGATTGTCCTCAAGAGTAGTTTGCGAAATATTGGAATTAGTTACTTCGATGCACCCATACTTACAAAGCTATTGGACTATCCTCTCTACTATATTGTTTCTTCTCATCTAAATGTGGCAGAAAAATAACTCTCCAGATAAAATGTGCAGTCTTTTGTTCATTGATTTACTGATAACTTAACAATATTTAAAAATTGTCAATATCAAAACTTTGTTACAGATATAAATTTTCAGCCAAAACGCCTCCCTGTGCTTGAATTAGACTCTGAAGAATATTTATTTTCAACAAATGCTGCGAGTTACTTTTTATATGCACCTTCAAAAGGCAGTGATGATGAAGTTAATAAATGGCTAGATTGGGAAGCCACTAATTTACAGGTACATGTTTAACGTAGTTTTTCTCACTAGTCCAACACTACTAAAAAACATTTTTATTAAAAAACCGTAAATACACTATTATTAAAATTTTGAGGTGTTACATTTTAAGTTCTTTAATAAAAATTTAACATAAATTTACATATATTTGAGTACAGTTTTCTGCTATTCCTAATGTTATAATATTTTCCTCTGTTGACACGTTTTGGAGTAACTCCATTTTCAAAACTCCATTTTCAAAACTTAAATCGTACTCCGATTTAAATCATAAAGAGTAAGATTTAAGTCTTAAAAATGGAGTTACTCCAAAACGCGTGAACAGAGGAGAATATTGAAAAGTTAGGAATCGCAGGAAACTGTACTCAAACATATAGACATATTCGTAACAGAAATAAAGATGAGCATATTAATAATGATAAGATTCTAGTTAAACAAGTGTTGCTTGTTATATATCATTTATTAAGATGCGTTTGTCAATTTCCAAATTAACTTGGGTTAATAATTAGGTGGTAAAGAGAGATATTTCAACCCTTATTATATAAAAAAAACTGTTTTTTTAATGAAGATTAGCAGGATATAGTAACGATTATTACTAAGAGGATATAGAGAGGATTACAATACAATTAAAAATATGATTTTTTGGGAAAGAAATGTGAACAAAATCGGTAAGTTCAGTGGTTATTCGTCTCAGTTTTATAAAAAATTGCCCTGAGGGTAGGTGGTGTCAAATTTAATGAATTCCGTACTTGATGCTCTCTTGTTTCTAACCACGTTAGAACTTCTAATTTCAAATCTAAACTGATTTTATTTTATGCACTTTTATTCAACATCGGAACTTGTTGAACAAAACTGATATTTAGTAAAGTTAAATAAAAAACCATTCAATGTTCTCGCAACATGAAAATAACAATTGGTCACTCAACAAAACTGAGACTGAATGACTTGATAACAAGGTTAAAGATGATAAAGTAGCATAAACACAGTTCGGTATGCAGGCTATATAATTGTCATAATAAAAATCATAGACATGATGTGTTATTTATACTGGACCGCAGGCTATATAATTGTCGTAATAAAAATCATAGACATGATGTGTTATTTATACTGGACCGCAGGCTATATAATTGTCGTAATAAAAATCATAGACATCATGTGTTATTTATACTGGACCGTATCAGGGAATGTAGCACTTTATCTAGTTTAATTTGGGTCCAGTTTAATAGACCCCATTATGATGAAATTCCAATGTATTAGGATTTAATATTTCTTACTTTTCTAATCTGATAAATAAAGGTTATAACTGTACATCTAATTTTCTTAAATTCGTATCTACTTCTATTAACACCATAGAAATTGTTCCTTGAAAATGTTTTTTTTTGAAATTTTTATTTTAAACTTTATTTTTATGTAAAATTTATGAAATTGTCCCTATGGACTTCATTATTGTGTGAATATCATAATGTAAATGTTTTCATACTTCTTTCATTTAAACACAATGTAATTATAACCAGTACCTAAAAATCCACTAAACATTCAGTAATCAAAGGCATTTTAAATTCACATTGTATAACATTTAGCCTTTAGAGGGTATGAGTAATAGACTGTAGTATCTACAAATAAAAAATGGTTTTTACATTAAAAAAGAGCTTGTTTTTCAAAAGCTACTACTAGACCATTTAAACATTGTGGGCAGAAAATATATGGACTACTGATACTGTGCTTCTGGTAGTAGTTTTTTTTTTTTTTGTTAGTGGTGTAAGTTAATTGAAGTGTTATAAATTTTCATAAATAATCTTTGTGTTTGTGAGTTTTAATAATAATTGTATTAAATACTGCAATTATAAGTTTCTATCTTCAATATAAATAGGTCTTAAATAAATAAAAATAGCAGAAACTATATAAATAACCTATGAATTACCAAAAATTAAAAATAAATAAATGTTAAATTATAAATAATTTATAACTCTAGTGTTTTTATATTTCAGCCAGTATTATTGAACTGTGTGGATTCTAAATCTCAAGTCTCTGAACCTCTGCCAGGACTGCTATCAGTTTTGGACACTCATTTGAAGTGCAACAAATTTATAATCAAGGTAAGGTTTAAATACTATTTATTTATGGATTTTAACTTGATGTATTATTAATTTGTGGTTTAAATTTATGAAAAACCCACTGAGACAAAATATTTTCCATCACTCTAGACAATCTTTATCTGTGTCTAGGTTGGCAGTTTAAATAAGCACACAGAACTTGCTAAAATAATCAATCTATTGATCTCAAATAGACATAACAAATAAAATCACAAAAAGCAGGACAGATCTGAAAGAAAATAAGAGATAAATCTACCGGACAATTCAACATTACTCTCATTAGACCTAACAAACTTCTATACCACTGTCCCTTAATAACAAATTCACTAATACACTTGTCAAATCACCTATTTCCATATAAAATGCCTTTATATCCATGCTTCAAAGGTTAAAAGAAGTACAATGTCCACTAAAATCACCATCAAATAAACCAACACTCTTAAATAACTAGCAGATAAAAGTGGATGCAGTAAAGTGGAATTTATTTTTTTAAATGACCGATTTTTCATTTTAAAACATTTTGTATATTTAATGTCAATGAAAATAATAATCAATAATAAATATATATGGATTAATAAATAATTGAAATCCAAGAGGTCATGGTACTAAATAATTTTTTTGTTTGATTTCATTATGGAATAACTCGCAAATACAGTGTAACTATTTATTAGGAATATACTGTGGTTGAATTTAATAATAAATACACAAAACCTCTTAACCACAAACTTTCTATATTTTACCCTTATAGTCTTTGTATGTTATCCCTCTGAGGATGGTTACTTTGTAACTGAAATGTACATGAGGGTAAAATATAGAAAGTTTGTGGTTAAGAGGTTTTTGTATATTTATTAATACAGTGTAACCCCGGTTAATTGAGCTCGGGTCAAACTGAAACCTGTGTTTACAGAAAGACATCGCGAAGTGAAATGGAAATGTACCTACAGTAATGTGTAAACAAAGCATGACTTAATGCAATTAAAAAGTGATGACATTGTTGTTCACTTCTTTCCTCCAAATGTCACTAGCCTAACTCAGCCTCTCGATCAAGGCGTTATAGAAGTATTTATACTTCACTATATATACCTACACTCGGGGGCTGCTGTTGTACAAGCTTGGGAAAAGTTAGAAATGAAACACTGTAAAGATGCTGGAGAAAACAGTATGGCGGACTGGAAGAACAGAAGGTTTTGAAAATTTGACAGAGACGGTTCATACAATTCCTGAATGCGAAGACTTGAATGAAAATGAAGTGAGCTAATGGATTGTTGCGAATGACTCCAAAGAACTCCCTGACCAAGACATTGTAGGTGTAGTTTTGCAGCCAGCAAACAACAAAACAGAAAACTCCAATGTAGACGGTGTGTATAACGGAATCGGCCAAGTGACTACTGACAATGGATTTAATGCATTTGGGGACGTCCTAAATTAAGCACTCTACTCAGTCGTTATTTTGTGCCACTCTAATTTTAAAATGCAGTAACAATATGCATTTAACAAAAAATAACAATCAGAAGCAATATTAAAGTTTGTAGGTTTAGGTTGCCCTCAAGTTTGTCGAACTTGCAATCGAATAATGCAATGAAGCAACACCTGCTGATGTTCTGTTAATAAAGAGATGGTGGGACATCACAGCTCGGAAACGATTTGAAACAAACAAAATCTCAGAATTTTAAAAACTGATTACTCTAATACATAAGTGTGAGTTTAATATGTCGTAACTAATGTAAACATAGTTTTAAAATATGTATGTACTATCCACTTACAAAAACTACAGAAATTGTTCTTTATAGATATTTATTTCTTCAACACCCCTTACTTATGCCATTTTTAAACAGTTATCAATTAACTGAAAAATTCGTTATGCGAAACAGCTGTCCCCCCTTTATTTCGGTTAACCAGGGCTCTACTGTAATTGGAAACAGTCAACTAACTTTATTTTAATTTATTTCCTAAAGTTATGTTAGACATTTTTCTATAAACGTCTATTCAACTGCTTCACCACTAAAAAACCTCTATACTAATTCTAGTTTAAATAGATCTACATTCTAGTTAAAAAGCTTTTAATTAAACTGTTTTGTTAATGCCCTCCACAGTATTATAAGTTTGTTGAAAAATATTTATGTATGGGCATATGTGTGTGTTAATTAATAATTTAAATAACAAATTGTACACACACACACACACACTTTGTGTTCATTTAGTAGACAGATATGTATACAATAAAATATTGAAATATTTTATAATTTTTAGAATACAATGTGTTCTTTGTCAGTCAAGTAAAGGAAGAACACAATAATCACAATAAGTACTGCAAGGAACTATCATAGTTGTACATTTTCGTTGCCGTACAGCACTGACATTATCAAAACAGTTATTTTTATTTCATTATAAACTTGTTACTGTTTGCCATCAAAAACATTCATCTGTAATAGTTTCTATATTTTTTAGTGTACTTATGAGTACATACTGCTAATGAAACTAAATGTTTACCAATGCTTACTAAGTTGTTGTAGTCTGTGTAATTGGACTTGTCAGGACAACTTTTTTGTTCAGATGTATTTACTAGCTATTAAACGTTTGAAATAAAACAAAATGTAAGCTTGCTTTAGTTCACATACTACATTTATAATTTTTTATTATCTCTTTCCCCTTTGCCACCTAGCTGTCTGATTAAATTTGTTTTGCCTAAGATAAGGTTTTTTGTTTGTGTAAAAAACTATTACGATTGTTTCAGGATGAGCTGACAGTAGCTGATGTTGCTGTATGGAGCACCTTGTATCCTGTGTTAATAGATGCAAAACTTAGCAAAACCTTGACTTTCAACCGAAATAATTTAGCAGAATGGTTTAATAGACTTAAAGAAATAACTGTTTTCAAAGTAAGTGTAATTCCATGTTTACTAGGTAATACTATTAAGTTCTTAGAACTATTCTATAACCTATATTGTATGAAGTAAAAGTGTAGAACATAATACAGGGGTCTGATTAACACTTTTAGCGGGGTTAACTTAATTTTACTGGTTGCCGATACTATTGTAGAACACAGATCATGTAATTTTACAAGTTTAATGTACTCTGTGATGTATTTCTGAATATTAGTAACACAATTCACCATTAGATAACATGCAATGCATTACTACTGACTTAATGCCCCAGCTGTTTACAAGATAGCAAACGGCCGGGTGATAGTCGTGATAGATTTATGTTGGTCATGAGCAACTTTCACATAAATGACAATTGGCTTTGTATACAGAGGGGACAACCGGGATATGATCCTCTTCATAAAGTATGGCCTTTATTAGAAACCTTGCGTATGCGTTTTGAAAAAGCATTCCTGGTTGGAGATGCGTCCCCGAATCGAGTTCAAGTGGCCTATCACTTAGTTGGCTTGCTACTGGCTAGCAATTTTTAGAAAAAATACCAGTACCACCAGGAAAAAATAAAATACAAAGAATGTGTAAAGTGGGTTCTGCAAGAGGTCATGAAAGGGAGTGGGAAATCCAAGAGCAAAGATACATCTTTCTGGTGTTGTGATTGCCATGTCTCATTATCCAAAGAACCATGTTTTAAAATGTATCATACACACAAATTTCAATGTATAAGTAAGTTTTGTCTACGTATATAAACAGTTGTTTTCTGTAAATAAAGACAGTGTAAATGTATTTGATGTATTCAATTATGTAAAAAAACGGTTTGGTGCACTTTCTTTTGATTTTTTCAAAAGAAACAGCTATAAAACGTTAATATAAATATATAAATTCAAATATGAAGTATTTGTGTTGTATATCAAATTAAAGAAGAAATCAGGGCGATCCAGCCATGTAAGTGTCATTTTTATATCTTTTAAAGAGGTTGAAAGTTATGATTTTTTTAAAACGCCCAAAAACCTCCAGCGTTCAAAGTGTTAAGCTTGTTAAAAAACATTGTAATTAGAGTAGAAAAAAATAGAGAGAGATGTAAGGAAAGTTGAAGTTTATTTAACAAAATAATTAAATGAGCAAAATATACTTAAGAGGTTTACCCACTTTAAAACAGTAATTTTACAGAGTTTACCATACGAATAATAGAGATGAAAATAAAGGTTAAGATCATTGGTTAAAGAGCATAAAAACATTATGAAAGTATTGAAAGAATATTGAAAATTAAAATAAGAAATTTTTAGAAATTTCATTTCAACACTTTGAGGGCCATTGTTTCTATAATAATATATTGTTCAGTCTTATTAGTACAAAGATGACTGGAAATCAGAGCCGACCTTAGGGTGGAGTGGCCGCGCACCGCAAGGCTTTACTTGCGATAAAAAAAAAGTCAAACGTTTTGGTTTAGTGAAAATCATATAATAATGTACAGATATACATGCCTAATATATCTGTATGATTACCCTCACAATATGTTAAATCATTAATTAATGACAAAACCTACGAACAAGAAATTGGCATTGTGACCAAAAGAATGCAAAACGTCGTTTGATAATGGCGGTGTTTCAACTTTGGCAAATGAAACAAAATAACGTAAATAATTGACGGTGTCTTGACACGAAATGATTTCATAAAATTGCTCTAAATACCCCTTTTACTGCAAGCATTTTAAAAAATTTTGGGGAATAACACATTTTTAAAAAGCCCATGTAAAATTCTTTTGCTCCAATTCTCGCACTTGCTACAGACGGTTCTGTTGGAAATACCGTGTTAAAATCAACATCCAAATCCAGATAACCATTACCCAAATTGAAAAAACTCATTGAGTGATATCATGTTTTTGTTCACATGTTTTTGTTATTTAAAAAACATCTTGTGTTTAGCTGATATGTTCTATAAGAAAACAAATGTTCAAGAATTAAAGTGTCTATAACATTTTTGTTTAATTTTATTTCCCCTGTGTTTCATTTAAATTTTAGATTTAAAATACATTAGCTTGTCAGCTACATAAAATAGTTTTCTGCTGGTAGCAAACATTAGGAGTATAGTTATGTTATTTTTTATATTAATTGATTCAATCTTTACTTGAGTTTCTATTTTTTAACAAAAAATACTTGTACCTATCTTACACTTGCTTACAGTAGCAATTACTTTTGAGACTACTGAGGATGGTTGTTATGGAAAATGTGTCCCATTGTCTACTCAGACCGTAACTCTTGTCAACAATTACAAAAAGCAAGTGTAACATATTTACAAGTGTGTATAATCAATTTGTTGTTGAATTTCTTTACATTTAAAGTACCGTAACTCTTGTCAACAATTACTAAAAGTAAGTGCTATTATAGGCAAGTGTAACATATGTACAAGTGTTTATAATCAATTTGTTGTTGAATTTCTTTACATTTAAAGTACCGTAACTCTTGTCAACAATTACTAAAAGTAAGTGCTATTATAGGCAAGTGTAACATATGTACAAGTGTTTATAATTAATTTGTTGTTGAGTCTCTTTACATTTAAAGCTATTTTTTATTATTAGTATTTAGCGTTAATGTTGTATATTTAATTAAATTAATACATATTTTTAAGGATGCTGTTGTCAAGTTAAATCCTGCTGGAGGTTTTGTATCTCTACAAAGTATAAGCTCTGGGTGTTTGTTCCCTGCAGGTGTTCTACAGACTCAGAAACATTGCGTAACAGAATCTGCTTCACTGCAAAATGATGTGAGTTGGTATTATTTTTATGGGAGAAATTATTTTAATTTTGATTTCACCAATTTACATATGAAAAATATAGGCGTGAAACCTGAGACTCTGGAGAAAAAAATACTTTGTAAAAAAATTAGTGGTAATTTTATTACAAATTTAATTATTTGATGTAAATTTATTTCTACTAGGATTTACACATATATGCTGAATACAATTGATTTTTATCATTCTTAAAGTTAAAATTTATTAGTTTTTGTGTTTTGAAATGTTTTAAATTTTAATAACACTATTATGGAACAATTCTTACTGTCCTAAGGTACAGCCGTCAAAGTTTTGTAAGCGTAGTTCACGCAGGTGGGAGAAGTGAGTGGGGAAATATGGCTGGCTATGGAAGGGATGACTCACATTAGATACTTACGAATGTCTAGGCATGCATTAGCTTGTTCTACTCCAGCTAACATAAAGGCGAGATAGTAGCTAAGACGATCGACAATTTTATTATCTGTGGTTGTTGGACATCAGTTTAATACATTGTATGTAACTCATAACTTTTTTTTATAATGGACACAATGTCATCTGCGTCAGACTTTTCACTGTCGCTCTCAGATTTTCCATATCTGCTACTGTCACTTTCATTTGTAATTATTATACTTTCAAACTGCATGTCCAGAGGGTTATCTACAAAAAAAATTGATTAGCTGGTTTTGATTCCATTTCTCATAGTTTTCCGCATTCATGTCGTTGTGAAAGTCTCCTGTTTTCTGACCTGCTCTAAAGACCAAAAGGGCATTTTCCACACCTCCTGTTTCACTGCCAGGGTAGACTATGATTAGTATTGATCCCTTTAAATAGAATATTATTTTTTGTAGCCGTTAATAGATTCATCAGTCCAGGTTAAATTCGTGGTATGCTTTGAAAGAATATATGACTTATCTGAAAATATTATAGGCCTATTTTCCTCTCAATGCTGTCGAATTTTATGTAAATAGCACAATCTTTTTAAGTGATCATAATCCTCTTTTTATTTTCATTTTTTTCTCATTTAATCACATAAATCTTGAAATTTTGTGTAAAGAATCATGAGTGAAATTAAATTTCAATTCCAGATATTCAAGCTTTAAAACTTTAAGCACATTCTTCAATGTTGGGAGCGTGGGTTGAGTCATATGAAAATTAAGAACTATTTTTGAAAATCTTCGATGTTGACTTTTAAAATTTTTCTTGGACGAATTTTACCCAGTGTACTGAATGTTTAGTTTTCTCCTAGTAGTTTTCCCTCTGTCAATAATTACCATCTTAAATTACGGAGCAAGACATGTTGGGATTTTCAGAAGATATTTTTTTAAATATATTCATAATAATGCATTTCGTTTTTCTTCTGAGCGCTTCTTTCCTGAACAGACTTGATGAAGAGACATCTTTAGTATTGAAAATACCGTTTTGGTCGATAGAATAAACACTGTCACACCAACTAAAACGATAAAGAAATTATTTACTCTGCTGTGCATTCCAACGAGTCAGCTGTCAAATACCCCTCCACTGGCGTACTACTCGCACCACTATTTCTCTTTACTATCGTATCTCTACCGTCTACTGCGCATCATGCTAACATAACTTTGATGGCCTGTACTTTAGGTGGTTTGATGAATATTGAACCTTCTGAATATTCAGCCAAAAACAATTTACTGATTTACTCTTATGTTTAGGTTGGGGGCTTTCCTGATTTGGTTACCACTGGTATAACAATTTTTATCTTGTTAATTCTGAGGGGTTTCAATTGGAAGGAAGGGCTTTAAATATTTTGTGATATGAGTCACCAAAAGATTTGTTTGTTTTTGTAACAGATAGCCTGGTTACACTGTTATAATTTAGTGGAGGGTAAGCACAGTTGGCAATTGCTGATTACCTGTTTCTGAGGCTTCTGTTTTGTCACTGAAATCACAATTAATATTCTCTCAATCTGATGAGTTGATATATGGAGGGAATGTTTTAATTATATTTGTGATATAACTGTCATTGAAAGATGGGATGCTGAAACTAGCAGAATATTTTTACGTTGTCCTATCTTTATTCATTCTCATAATATCATTTATTCTGTTACTTTTTCCATTTGTAATATTGTGATAATTATTAAATCCTTTTTGGTTTGTGGCTATTGAAATTATTTATTAGGTGTATTAGTTTTATTTTGCATCTCTTGCATGATAAGAAGTCACAATTCTTAAATATCACTCTTAGGTAAATATAGCAAAAATTGTGTTGTGTTATAAATATACAAAATCCTATTTTAATCTTCACAAAAATTCCCAATCCTTTCATATATAAGTAAGGTGATAATACTGTTAATATATTTATCTTGTTTAAACGTAAAATTAGATTAAGGTATAGTGTCAAAAGAGGATCACTTTCCTAAGGCAAATCTGTGACCTATTGGGATGAGAAAGAAACATATAGTCATACATGTAATCCAAGTGAATTGTGTATCTGTTTAAATATAAGCTTAACAGAACTAGGTCTTTGGTAAAGCAAAAAAAATGTTAATATTTTAAATGTTTGAATGAAATCATTTTTCAGGCACCTACTAAAGATAACCCAATTACTGAGGAAGAGCTCAAATTGGCTGAAGATTCATGGACCAATGGATCAAAAACAAGACCTCTACCTAAGCCTGCTGTTGTCCCTGTGTAAGTTTCCTTTCCTTAGTTTTAAAACAAAAGTAATACCAGCTTCATGTAGAAATTTGTTTTTGGACAGATTTTATATTTGAGACATTTAGTTATATGTTAATGTTATATTAATCATATTTTTTTTGCAATGTGAAAATGTTGAATATTTGTAAGTTTAATAAATTATTTTCTGTTTATTTAATAGATTACCAAAACCTGGAGAAAAGAATGTTTTGGTTACATCTGCTCTGCCTTATGTGAACAATGTACCTCATCTGGGCAACCTTATTGGTTGCGTACTGTCAGCTGATGCCTTTGTAAGGTAAACTATATTTTTTGAAAATTACAAACTGTTTCAATTGTACTTAAGTAGTAATTTTAGGGTTGATGATATAATTAAAATAATTACTTCTGACTTCAATAATGAAACCGTCTTTAATATTACACCATTGTACCTGTAGTCTATAGCTAGTGATTGTGCATAAAGTAATTTTATTAGGTCAGTTTCCATAGTAGACTGCTGCTGCAATTGATTTATATTTTGTAGTAAGTCTGCATATTCCAAGAAAGTTTTCTTGTTTTGTTCTCTCTGAAAAGACATCTGAATCATCTGGTTATGTCGGTGAAATGTATGTTTGTGGTTTTAATTCAAGTGCGAAGATAAATATCCATTTCTCTGGGAATACGTCTAAGTGGATCAACTTACATTTATCTCTAAATCTACCTGACATTGGTCATTGTTTTCCAATGATCTATAATTTTTTTGTCAATATGTTTGCTGTAGCTGTTCTAAATCTTTTTAGTGAATTATGAAAAGAATATATGTTAAACTCATAATGGTGGCTTTGTGACAGAATTAATTATTCAACTAAACTACAAACTGTTGAAAATTTTATAGTACCAAATAGTAATTGAAAATTTGAACCAAATAGTATGATGGTTCACTTATCAGCTCCTTTTTTGGTTTACTCTTGTTGCTGAATTTTATCTAATTTCTATAATTGTTTAATGTATTAAGAAATTAATTTATTTTTATTGCAACCACATGACCTTTATATAAATGTATTGTAACAAGGGTAATTTATTTCTGCCAGAGGATATTCTTATCAAATACAAAGTGCTTTTAAAAATGTATTTTTTCTTGCTTTGTGTCATGAGATAATTTACTGTGTGATATTTTCTTTTGTTTATTATTCTTGCCTGTATAATGATGGTGGAATAGTAGTATTTTTTTCTTCTCCTTGATTAGTTTTAATATTATTTATTCTGAATGAATTATGTCTAGTATTCAGAACTAATTGGGACTTAAACCTTGTTTGAATTATCAGATTTTTATGAAAATGGTGAAAAACCTCTCAACTTACCAATCTCAGTACAATTACAACTCTTTGATGTAAAGGAAGACTATTATATTGTATTGTAAAGAGACATTAATAATATTTTTGACAATGTAAACATTTTTCAACAGTAAAAGAAATTTCTAAATTTGGTAAATCTGTTTTGATTTTCAGGTACGCTCGCTTACGTAATTGGAATACTTTATATGTATCTGGAACAGATGAGTATGGGACAGCAACAGAAACAAAAGCTCTGGAAGAAGGGTTAACACCAAGACAAATCTGTGATAAATACTATGAAATACATAACAGTATTTATTCCTGGTTTAATATAGAGTTTGATATATTTGGAAGAACTACAAGTCCAGAGCAGACTGAGTAAGTTGATTTTGCATTATGCTGTCAATTAGAGCTTATCTGGTGAAAACAATTTACAGAAGTAAATGTTAGGAAATTACATTCAAAACTCTCAACTAATTACTAGAGACTGAGTGTAATATTTTAGTTTTACCATTCTAACTTTGCAGTGTTGACTTTCAATTCGATATTTTGTAGTATATGATATCCTCCTTTTTAGCCATTGTAAAATTGCATAGATCAATCCTATAAAAATAAAATATATACAAGTAAGTGTTTATTTTTTCAAATTACCACGGGTAAGGGAACAAGAATTTTTAAACAAATATTCAAGTAGGTTTCAACATATTATTCTTACAATAAAAATATTGAAAAGAACCCCAATACCACAAAAATAATAAAAAATAACAAATAAAACAAGTTACTTAAGATTAAACCCTTATGTACATTTCGATGACCATGTCATCATCATCAGAGGGTCTTGTTACAAAATACAATCTAGCACACAAGAAGTTACAAACTAGAATGATACCAATCGTTCTCCGCGGTCGCAATATATAGGCGTGAGGTAAGCTCCGCCCCCTCTCTGCCCTCGGCCGACAAATAACGATCGGCCATCAGGAACCAAATAGGTTAAATCAAAAAGTACATTATAATAATACATATGTAATAAAAACTACAGCAATAACAATAAATAAATTAAAAGTAATTAAATTAATACATCGTATTTGAACAAAGCTATTTAAGTAAAGTATATAATGGTGAGTTAGGAATAGGTCCTTTATCTGCATTCATTAATTTACAATTTGATTTGACTATAATAACACTTTCATAACTATTAAGTAACTTTTTTGAGTTTATACATTTAACTAAAATAACATTTTTATCTAAATCATGCTGATTACTAAGGACATGTTCTGCTACACTTGATTTTTCAGGTCTATCATATTTAATATGAGCAAGATGTTCTTTATATCTAGTTACAATTTTTCTTTTTGTTTGACCTATATACATTTCGTTACAAGTACTACAAATTATCTTATAAATACCTGATTTGTCCAACATTGGAATTTTATCTTTCGGGTTACATAATAAATGCTTGAGTTTATTTTGAGTTTTATTGGCTATCTTAACATTTACCTTTTTAAAAATAGAGTCTAACCCTTTTGTTAAAGTATTATCGAAAGGTAAACTAATAAAATTACATTTTTTAACTTCTTTTTGAAGAGTGGTAGTTGTGTTCAAAACATATTTTAATCTTTGTTTTCTAACAATATTATCTATAATTTTGGTATCAAAATCGTTATATCTAGCCACTCCTTTGATATAATTAATTTCCTTATAAAATCGTCTAGGACTAAGTGGTACATTGATAGCTCTGTTAACCAAACTGTTAAGTGCTGTTATTTTATGTGTATAACAATGGTTGGAACTATTTAAAATATATCTGTTAATGTTAGTAGGTTTCGTGTAAATATTAAATTCAATTTTTTCATGATTTTTAATACACAGAATATCTAAAAATGGTAAATGATTATTAGTTTCTAATTCATAAGTAAACTTAATGGAACTATGTATGCTATTAAGTTGGTTTACAAAAACATCAACATTACATTTACTGCTATCAAAGATCGCAAAAACATCGTCAACATATCTTAACCAAATTCTAGGAAAATAATGTTGATGGTGAAATGAAAATAAATATTGTAAGTATTTGTAGCCAGTGTTATTTTTTATAATTAGACTTGAGTTATATTTAATATCGGCAAACAAATATAAAGATGTATTTCGAATTTACAAGTTATATCCGTATCCTACTGAAATTGACAAAAACTCAAATACATGCTAGGTAATGTTGGTCCGTATTAATGGACAACTGCATTACATTCACTTCTTTGTTACTTAATGTTTTCTATTCATACCCAATTCGTTATCTTAGCATTTGCAGTTTGCTATAAGTTCTACGAAACCCTCTAGACGCTTGTTAGCCTGGGCACTCTAATACTTTATTCTTGCGTTGTATCTGTTCTGTGTTTTGTTCAATTTGTATATTGGTTACACTATTTTGGCTTATATTTGAGTTGAGTTTTTAGTGAAATGCTAATTAGTATTATTTAAATATTGCTATTTAACTATATTGTTTTTGTCTTTAATTTACATTAGTTGGAATTACTTACATTTTGAATATTTTAGTCTGTAAAAAATATACGAACATATAAAAATAATTTGTTTTTTGTTCTTATGTATAATATCAATTTAAATATAGCTTTAGAAAAATAGAAATTTTGTTTGTAAACAATAATTCCATGCTAGATGTAAATATTATATACAATGGTCAAAGGCTTATAACACAGTTAAAAAGTATCCACTTAGGATAGACTTGTTTAGAAAAAAAGTTGTTTGTTTCCTACGAAAAGAAACCGATAGCTGCATCGAACAAGTAATTTTGCATCTAACAATACAATATATACAGTACCAATGTGTTGGTGAATATGAATGTTTTTATTTTTCAAAATTTAGTCACTAATTTTAGATTCCAACATTTAAAATAACCTTTATTATCTAGACAAAATAACTCTTTGTTGTTTAGACATATTTTTAACACATGTGAAAACAAGCCATCTGGTATTAAGCATAAAGTTTTATCGTGTTGTACCAAGTTCTACCATTTGTTGAGTTTAATGGTAATGTTAGTAAACATTTTAATTTTTTTATAACCTAACTAGTCTAACTGGACAATCTGTAGAAAGTTGTAAAATAGCTATATTCTATTAGTATACAAAAATTTTCTTTATTCATGTACCTTTATTTATTTTATAGTTTCTAATATCTAAAATCACTTTGTTCTTGTTTACTATTTAATTTTGAGTAATATGTATTAAAATAGAAAATCTGAGATAATGGAATTTTTGTCACCAAAACCATAGGTTCAAATTGGTCTACTTCATGAAGTCATTGAAACAAGTGTTACTCCAATTTTCATCAGTTTCATATAGGGGAATTATCTTGTGTTTATTTGAAATACAAATGGTTTTGAATAATTATCTTATTTATTTTTCTCTTCCAGAATTGTTCAAGAAATGTTTTCGATTTGTCACAAAAATGGCTACACTACAACATCTTCGGTAGAACAACTCCTGTGTGAAAAGTGTGATAGGTAATATTGATTTATATTTAAACCAACATATTAATAAAGAAAATATGGGAAATAAAGAAAACAAATTAACTGTGTACAGGCTATTATCAAGTTTTTTTAAAGTTTAATATATACAATATAATTTTTGCCATGGCATCAATGACCTTGTAAGTTTTGGTATTTTAATTTCACTTGAATTTGTTCATTAATTAACTTGCCTTCAACTTTACATTTATAAATGTCTAATGTTTCATATAGATTCATTTTTAATCCTTTGTTTATTTCTTTAATTAATTATTTCCTATTTCATGATATCTATGTTTATTATTGATACAACGAGTAGCCTAATTTTTTTGCATATGTTTGGTTTAGAAGAGTTTAAATGTTCTTTTAATCTTTCTTTTAATTTTTTTTTGTCCCACATATAATCTTGACATTTTATACTATATATACTATTTCTTTTGTCAATATTATTTTGATTATTGTTATTGTTAATTATATTTTTAATTTTATTATCAGTTTTGTAAGTAATTTGTAAATCCGTTTCTTTAAATAATCTTGTAAATTTGTTTATTTCGTTACCAGTCAATGTAAAAGTTGTCCAAATGTCTGCTATTATTTACAAAGTTATTGTCGATTTTTTTGTTTTGTTAATATGTTATTATTGAATTTATCTATAGTTTTTCTTTTATATCCATTTCCTAATGTAATTTCATATATTTTTCTCTTTTATTTGATCATTTATGTTAATTGGTATTTTTTGCATTCTATATAATAAATTATACATTTTTTTTTGTTTTAAGGATGATTGAATAATTAGGTATTATTGGGTTTGTCTGTGTTTGTTTTCTGTATAAATATTATATTTAAATTTTTCATTGTAACATCTAAATAATTCAATTTGTTGTTTGATTCGAATTCATGACTAAATTATATATTTTTATGTATATTATTTATACAGTTTAATATATTGTCAATATTTAATCATTATTATTTGATATGTACAATCCATCCACATATCTATAAACCAGTGTCCATTTTGATCATATGTTTTGATAATTTTATCTATTTCATTGTCTATATTTTGTTAAAATATTTTTGATAATATGCTTAACACAGGAGAGCCCATTGTTAATCCATCTTCTTGTTTATAAATTTTATTATTATATAAAAAATAATTTTGATTTAATATGATTTTTAATGTTTTATCTTGTTCATAGGTATCTATATTATTTTTTGTTATTTCAAGTGTTTACATTATAGGTATGTTATTATACATATTAAAAACATCAAATGATATTAATTTGATATTATTATCAATTTTAATATATTTTAATTTTTTTTATAAGTTCAATCTAATTTTTTATATTAAAAGTATTATTTCATTTTACTTTATCTTTAAGAAATAAAGTAAAATATTTTGTAATTTTATAAAAAAGCACAGTAAATTTAACTAATAGGCTAATTGGTTTACCTTCTTTGTCCAATTTAATTAGTGCATTTAATCTTGAAATTATATGATTGTCGTTTAGTATAATATATAGCTCATATATAGTACAAGAAGTACATAGCTCAGTAGCATTAGATCTAGTGGAATTTTTTTAGTTGCTTCATAACCTGAGATCAATTTAATTTGTGATGACTTCATTAAATCACACGTTAAACAAGGGGTATAGGACAGGTTTTTCAATCTTACAAATATTGGGTTGAACTTAAATTCAATCAAGACTGGTTTTTATTGTTGATTGCTTCACTAACCAAACTAACTTATTAGTATTTGAAGCAATATACTTGAAGGTACAACATTTTTCTCCTTCAAACAATTTAATCTTTTTGATTAATCAGATATTAAGGTCAAAATTAATATAATAGTCTATATTAGTATTGGTATGTATAGAAGGTTCCTCTTTTAAATAAGAAGAATAAATTCGATGAAACTATTGCAAGAAAAATTAATACAGGTTTGTTAGTAGAAAAACATCACAAAATAGTTAAAATTTATAAATAAATCGTAAACAAATGTTTTGAAAATCAATAAATAATGAAACAATTAATTAAAGTTATGGAATTAATTATATTGGCGATCCTAGCAAAAAGGAAATATTTTGCAAAATAATAGTATTTTAGACTAACTTTTTATTGTAATAGTAAAATGGGAAACATGTTAAATATATATAAAGAAAAATTATTAATTGTACTAAAATGAGATAAAAATAAGAAACAATTTTTATAGAATAAATTGGAAATTTTTTAAGAAATACATCGTAAGAGCTGATAGGCAGATTCATTAAGATCTTAGATTTCAGTTGAAATACAAATTTAGAATTTCCCCATTTTGGTAATAGGAATTAATCCTTGCAATTTTTGTGCTGTTCATCTTGAGGTTCTTTATAATCTACTACTTTTGGTATCACTTGGCAAAAAATCCACTACTTATTGATATTTGTCAGCAGACGTATTTCACACTAGGTCAGTGCATTGTTTAATGCTGTGAGTCACGGACAAGACTGTTGCTCAGGTGTGTTGTAAACAAGCATCTGCTGAAAAATATCAGTAAGTAATGGGTTTTTTTTACAAAGTGATACCAAAAGTAGTAAGGACTTAATCATTTAATATTGTAATTACTGTAAATTAAAGATATTAATAACCATAATACGGTGAAATAACCATTAGTAATAAGGATATAGTTTTAAATAAACCTTGGAGGGAAATTCATTCACCATCCCTTTAATATATGATTAATTCATAATTAAAACTATTGTTCATCTCTTAATCTATAATTAAAATGAGTGGGCATGATTGTTTTTGTTGCTGAAATATAAAAAATTGTCAGGGCTAACTTTCTATACCTTTTTGGTCCTTGATCTTAAGGTTGTAATGCTTTTACTTCATAAATTTTTATTTTTTACAAGTTCTACAACTTTTATTTTTTCAATTCTTTCTATTAGCTCATATTCTCCTGATATATATCATGTATAAATTTTCAGTCGGTTATAAAATATGTTTTTATTCAACCAAACAAGTTGAAATACATTTCTTTTAACCTATAGTGGATTGATGTTAATAGAGTTTTTTCTCTATTATGATAGAGAAACGGTATTATGGAAAAAACCATTCACAATGTTTAGCTAATGAAAGTTATTTCTAAGTCGTTCATAAATAACTATTGCCCAAAAGTATGAAACATATATTTATTATAGTCTTTTTTTTATATGTTCAGATACTTAGCAGATAGGTTTGTTGAAGGAACATGTCCTGACTGTTCATATGAAGATGCTCGAGGTGACCAGTGTGATGGGTGTGGCCATCTGATTAATGCTACAGAATTGATTAACCCAAGGTGTAAAATTTGCAGCAGTACCCCTATCATAAAAGAATCCCAGCAGCTATTCTTGGACTTGCCTAAAGTAAGGAGAAGTGTACTTCAAATATTCTGTTAATAAAAGTATTTGTTATATATTGGCATAAATTTCAACTATCTAACACTTTAGGTAAAGTAAAAGTTGAAGAAAAACACTGAAATTCTATATTGTGATTAACATTGGGATTTATCATTTACTGCAAAAAATAATTTTTTTGTTATTTTTATATATTATTTTGTAATTGCATGAAATTTCAATTATGTAAAGTGAAACTTGTTTATAAGTATCCAGGGCCGTTTGAATAAACTCTGTCATTTTTGTTAAAATTTTATTAAATTTTTGCTTGAAAATCTTCAATAAAATTGTAATTACTTTTAAACGCCTAAACTGAACTCAGTTTGGAACCCATTTTAGCTCATATTCTCAGTCCTTTTCATATACTTCATAGAGAGGTTTAACCTAGATAGAAAAATTATCATTACTTAATTATACCTTTAAAATCTACACTTTGTGATCACATTAGTTTTAATATTAAAGTTGTTTGTTACAATCTTCTTGATTTTACTGATTAATTCATAACTGATTATTTAACATGTCAGCGGTGGCATGGCAGAGTTTTTCTCCGTGTTTCTAAAAAAGTGTTGAATAATAAAAAGTAGCGCACGATCATTGCTCACCAGACTCTGTATAATTCACGAGCCACTTTCTAGGAACAATAAGACCTCACTCATTTTACAAGTTGTTATTTAGTTTCTGTTGGACAGTGATTCGTAAAACAGCAGGGAAAATTTATCTACGTCCCACCTCTTGTTTAACTAATATCTCGGAGTAAATATCAGTGATAGTTTTGAAATATCATACCTTTTGCGTTTTGAATTTTGTAATTGGTAATTTTAGATTATTTACATAAATATTGACATAATTGTAAACTATGTATTGGTTTAACTTGTGTAGATATTAAAAGGTATTTTAGTGTATATTTATTTAAAATGGATCTAAAAGAAGAAAGAATAAATAGGCTATAGGCTACTATTCAGAGTGATTACGAGAGGAGTTTGATGTTCATAGAGCAGCTCATTCGTTTGCAAGACGGCTTATTCTTGATAATAGTTGTATAGAAAAAAATATTGACATCGATGTTGATGCTGACGATGGATTTATTTTATTGCAAGAAGTTAAAAGTCATACAAGCTAGGAGCGGGAGGTGATAATGATAAAATACCAGAACATCTGTTTTTACTGAACTACTTTGATGATATTCAAGAAATTCCATATTGTGATTAATAGATTTGTGTAAACAGATGACATTACACAAAAGAATGGAATAAAACCTTGTATAAGCAAAGACAAAAATACACTATGGGATATACTAGTACCATCTCAAGCTAGGTTTAGAGGGAATTTTTAAAATGTTTTTTTGTAGTTAAGTAAAAAAGATGGTTAAATGTTAAATATATGCTTATATGTTGAATATAGAGCTATAAAATGCACTTAATTTGCTACGGTGTCTATTTTTTGTGGGCCTGGAGGAAAACTCTGAGTGACATCTCTCATGTTTTAAAATTAGTGCCACCACTAGAGGGTTAAAGAAGTAAATGAAAACTAATAACTTACTTTGCTGACCCATTTTAAAACTGCCATTTTATTGTCAGCCTACCTGCTACATTGAGGTAGTACACTCAATAAAACAACGGTTTTCTAAAAGTGTCAGCAGAGTAATTTTCACTTATTTCTTTAAATAATTGTTTACGATTTAATATTACATTTATACTTCACTAACATTTATAACAACTTGGTACAACTAGTTTTTTAATGACATTCAATTTACATCAAGAAAAAAGCTATTCCAAAATTTTCTGCATTACTAATTTTGTGTATAGAAAAAAATAATTACCTATGAGCTTATTATTACTTATTTTAAAAGCTTATTGCAATTTACAGCTGGAATCACGTTTAGAAGAATGGAGCACAAAAGCCAATGTAGGTTGGTCTAATAATGCAGTAGTTATAACAAAAGCCTGGCTCAAAAAAGGTTTAAACTCTCGTTGTATTACTAGAGATTTGAAGTGGGGGATTCCTGTTCCTCTGGCTGGATTCGAACAGAAGGTAATTCTGTTTTATTATTTGTTAAGTACAAATTTTAATTATCGGTATGATTATCCTTCAACATTTTCGTGTCAATGGAATCATGTTTTGAAATGTGTCTGTAAATGTTGACTATACTTTATTTACACATCTAAAGCATACTGTTTTTCAAACATTAAAAAAATATTTACAAAGGATATGCATGATCCAAATAAATGTGAAAAAATTGTGTTATCCATTCATGTTTCTGAAAAGTTAGTTACTCGCAACAAGGCCACAAATGCAGTTATTCCCAAAGGGTGGTTTATCTGCTCAGTGTCATTAATATTTTCCAATAAAAAAGTATTTTAGGACCAAAGGTTAATTCCTTTGTTTTTTAATTCAGAACTACTGGCCTGATTTATTGACCTTGATAATTGTTTATAAAAGACCATGGAAATTGAGTGATAGTTACTTTTAGAAGTCACAGCCATAACCAGATATTTAGTTCTTGGAAAATATGCTCATTTTAGGCATTTAAAACTCTTCATAAATATCTCTGTGATAATCAATAAATAGAATATATACAACAAGTACTCTAAAAATGGATTAGATTAGCTTACCATCCACCTTTATCTAACTTGGCAAAATAAGCTATGATGAAGAGCAGTTACGTAAAAATAACGTTAGTTATGGGAACTTACCTAAAAATTTACTAGAGAACCAGAAAGATAAAGTAAAAATTGAAAGTAAAAGAAGTATAGAGCGAAAGAACATTTTTCCCACTTGAAATATAATAGGCCTGAAAAGTCAGCTATGGTATAGCATTCTTTTGATTAGAACTTGATTTTACAAGTTAAAATGTAATCCTTATGAAGAATGTGATACGTTTTAATGAATAAGATGCATGGGAAACTTTATTTATAATAAAAATAAAATTGTTAATGATGAATTAGGACCAATTCAAAATTCCATATTATTATAAATTAATTTAGTGTTAATTATTATCTTTAATTTAAATTATTTAAATAATTTTATTAATATTACATTTTACTAATGTTATATTTCTGTCAAAATTAGATATTTTTAGTTAGATATTTAGTTAGCATATTCATTATAAATAAATTAGTAGCCATGCTTGTAAATTTGGCAATGCCCAGATCCGGTTCTAACTTTTGTTAAAACATTACAGGTTATGTTCTATTTCTGTAATTAAAGTTATATGTTATGATAGAATCGCTGATGATGATGATGAGATATTTTTATTGACACACATCAGATTAAAGCTTTATAATATATGAGTTGTATATATGTCTTGTGTTTATAACCTTAAATCACAAGCCAGCTCGAATATTGTTTATAAGTACTCTCTATAAACTGGATGTTTTAACTATTTAAAAGCATTCTAAATTTTGTGCTCAAAGTTACTTTTTACAGAGAGTGGATAAATCGAATTATCTTCATCCAGAATGTTTCAAATTTCTCGATTTATTATTTATTCCCTCATATTTAGGCTATTTAAACATTTTTATTAGCATACATTTGGTTCAAAAAATTTTCACATCTCATCATGTATTTAAAACTTTTAATTACAGAATAATTCTGTGTTGAATTAAATCTTCACTTTAATAACAAAGTCCACGGATATTAATTGATCGTTGACAGTTATAGGTTGTTTGTGTAGGGAGGGTTTGTATAAGGGGTTTAATTGTTAGGGGTTGTTGTAGTTTAGTCTCATTCTCTTGTTATGTGGTAGTCTACATATACAAGGTGTCTTCCTGTAAACAAGGGAAGGTAAACTAATGCTACCTTTAGATGAGAAAGTATCTTCTGCTTCTTTTTCAATAACTATAGATACATATGAAGCAAAGTATATTTGGATATTAGTTGGAACAGCTACTGTTGTTGAAATATTAACTTTATTAATAAAAATTAAGAGGAGAGGTAAAAATCTTTGTTAGCTTAATCTATAAAAATAAGTGTTTAGTTCACCTCAATCTGTCCTGAAAAAGCAAACGAAAATGTAAATGTGTAAAAATAAACCTCTTTGTTGAGTAAATAGCTGCAAAATGTAACACTGCTTGTGTTTACGTGTAATAAGGAGCAATCCCAAATTTTTCAGAACCTTCAAATTTTTGAAAGGAGAGATCTCTTGTAGAGACCTTGTGCATATTTCTGTCTATGCTCCAATTTAAGTTCTAAGAAATTTGAATCTAGTTTTCAATCAAATCATGGCCTATACCTTCGCTACCTACCTAGTCCTCTGTGTGTTTTATTAAGTTATGGCAAGGATTCTTTCCCACGCCTTCATTTTTTTTTTTTATATAAGCTTATTTTGTACAAAATATTTCATATGAAGTGTTGTTTATTTTGTAATATTACCTATTTTACGCATTGACAAGTTGTATCACAAAATATCAATTCAATTTTAACATGGGGTCACACCTACTAGTAGTAGTGGCCACCTCATAGTAGCCATACTTACTAAGAGGCTTGCCAGAAAAGCAACTAGGTGCATACAACACACACACAACACCTTGTAAAAAAATTCAGATGTATAACACAAATCAATCACATTAAAACCACTATAACACCTTTTAATATTTAGATAACTTGAGAATTATTTTTTTAAATATCTAAGCAGTGAGATAATTGAAGAATCCAGAGTTTGTGGTTTGTAAACTAGTGTGTAAACACATTGACTACAAACCAGGTTTTTGATAACTTTCAAACACAATTTTGTTGTACTTTTTGTTTAAATAATGACAAAACATAATAACATTTTGTCTTCTAGTGCGTTTATTCATTTAAATTAGTTTATTTTATAATGTCGTTGGACACAGATGATTGTCATGGCGTAACGCTAATAGTTATACTACGATTCACCGCGTCAGTCACATTGTCGGGCATACTATGCATTTCCCGTTCAAGGCCGATCTTCCAAATAAATGTAATATGTTAACATTTCTATTGTATTATTTTTTTCAATATAAATTCAAGTATAAATATATGCAATAACGTATTTTTACTATATTATATATATTTTTAAACAATCAATATAGCTACTAGATTTTTTGCACTTATTTTACAGATACACAATTTAAAATTTCAGCATAACTATATTTTTGTTTAAAATATTTTTTCTTGAATAATTAGAATGTAAATATAATCTGAACATTATTCTTACATTTATGTTTGTATTGTTTCAATATAAGTATGTTTTACGAATTGAGCTGTTTTTAAGGATTTCATATGATCTTATAAATTAGAGGAAGGCGTTTTAAATTAGAGTTTGTAGTTTCTAATTTCCAAATCGTTCAGTTTTTTTAGGTGAGTTTTTTCAGGATTAAATCAAATATAACACTATTCTGAAAACGTAATGTAGTTCTACAAAGAAGTGTAAATAAAAAATAATTTCCTTGTAATTCTGAACTTCTAATTTCCCAACAATTATAGACTTGTAAAAAAATAAGTAAAAACATTTTCTGAATGCCAAGTTGAAGGAACACACAGAAGCCATGTCGGACATCTCATATGGTTAAATAAATCGTGAATGTGCCAACAGCCTTATGTGATGATCTAAAGTTAGGTCTACATTGTAGGTCACGGGTAACCACCGCATTACGTGTTAATCGTAATGTACACTTGTTACTAAGAGGGATACACATACACTTAACCTTCTATGCAGCAATTAAATTTTTCTCTTGCACATATCATAATTTTCCTCATAGCTCTTAACAAATATTTTTTTACAAAACAAAAATAACAAATAGTTGTAAAACCATAAGTTCAGATCTCAAGTATTTGTCAATCAATCCAAATATTTCTGATGACTAGTTAGAAGTATCAGAATTTATGAGGGAAACTACTTACTGATTATACATATATTTCATTGGGGTGAGTGAGTTTTAACCAGTAAAAAGACTGATACAATTATTAGAGATTCTAGTATAGTAAATTACTTTATAATTATAATATTATCGCTCTAACATAATGTTTATTGTAATAAATGTTAAAAAAGATTCTAATAAATGATAAAATAGCACAAGAAAAAAGTTGATTTAATTAGAAATACAATTACTTATTAATCATTGGACTGAAATGATTCAAATTTATTATTTTTAGTATTATGTATTGAACTATTCGACTTTTTTCTTGTGTTGTTCATCAGCAAATTTATTATTTATAAATAATAAACTATCAGATATTTATAAGGCATATTAAACAAGGAACCGATAGTGGTTAAGGTAGTACTCTTAACATTTTTAAACAAAAAAATGGGAAATAGTTTTGTTTGATATATATAAATATCGCAATATTTATTCTTGTGTATTAATAAAGAACTAAGTCGCATCAACCCACTCATCTCGATACTGAACTGTATCGCATTTTACGCTTGTATCTACATAATATTCTGTGTGTAGCCAAGATAAGTAAAAGATAAGTACCGTTACGGTATGTACCTGACTGTAAGGCTTATAAAGCTTATGCTTACAGTATTATGTCCAAAACTAATATTTGAACCATTTTAAAAAATCAAAAAAAATCACAAAAACCTGTCTGGATTATGCGGAAATCCAGAATAATGTGGTCCAAAATCGAGGTTCCACTGTATTTGATTTGACGGCATTGAACAGTCTTTAAATTTAAAAAGGTAAATGTATGTTGTTCTAATCTGGTCCAGATTTTATGTATTTCTAATATTTTCTAATCTTTAATGGTAGGTTTTTTATGTATGGTTCGATGCACCAATTGGTTACATGAGTATGACTAGAAGCTATACTGACAAGTGGAGACAGTGGTGGCAACCTAGTGTTAGCGCAGAAGTTACGTTTTATCAGTTTATGGCAAAAGATAATGTACCATTTCATTCCATTATGTTTCCTGCTACTCTCATGGCTTGTGGAGGCAATTATGTGTTAGTCAACCATCTGATGGCAACAGGTATTTTTATTTACTTCTGTGTCAAATTTGTAGTATAGTAAAGCTTAGTTTTAAATTTTCTTAACCTATAACTACAATTAGCCCTTGTTACGCATCACTAGACCAACCAACATTTTTTGAAATTTGCAAATTGTGGTAGAGAAACATTGAACTATAGTACACACTTTTCTAGCACTCCTCACACTTTTCTAGCATCATATTGGTATGAAAAAAAATTTAAACCAAGTACCAATTCTATAATCTAACAATGAGTAAATAAACTTTGAAGGGAAATATCTTAAAAGTCACTTTTGGCAAGTGCCAACCGCTTAGTTGCAAATTAAAAGTAACAAATTTCCAATGTTGTAGAATTTTAAAAGATTTAAATTTCACATGATAATGGTTTTAATTGTACAGAAATAAAAACTTGTATATTTCTATACTAAAATAAAATGCGGAAGAAGATTATTACTGAATATTTCTATTTTGAAACAAGCACACAAAGATGTTGAAACATAGGCTACAACAAAAATGTTACGCTGGGAGGTAAAAAATTGCCTTTACACATCTACATAACAACTGCGTTTCTGGAATATGGGATATAACATTGTCAATCAAGTGTAAAGCTTGAGATGACAGCTCATTTTTGTCATTAAATTGTGTTAATAAACGAACAAACTGCGTTTCCAATCATCCTTTAAATAGAGAACAATTCATCAACGCCTTTCTGATTTTTAAAATAAATTAGGGGGAATTGGAATTCTCATTTTTTAACGCTTGTGGCTTGACTGAATTTGCAATCACCATTGATGGTAACTTGTGGGTTCCTGCAGCATTACAGCTGGTTAAAACTGTGAGACTGCTTGTTCATTTTAAAAGCTGGGATGGAAGATCCCTCATAAGAAGCAAGATTTTTAGTAGTTAATGCTTTCAAATTCAATCCTATTTCATCTTTATTTTACACCTGGTGAGATAGGTAATTTCATTGACAAAATTAAATCAGCAAATTCAGTTACATATTCTTGTGTAGCAGCATTATTAACCAATAATATTTCTCCAGTTACCGGCAGTTGCCTGATGCCATTCCCCCCCCCCCACCACCAATCTAACCAAATACCGATAGAAGTAAAAGAACCACAATTCACTGATTCTTTAACCATTCAATGGTCCATTTTAAATGTTTGGCCTTTTATTGTATTATTAAACCACTTTAAGTCCTATTTAAACTATTAGAAAGTCCTTTTTGCCTCTCTTATGTAGACCACAAATGAACTGCATTTGACAGAAACTGTTGCTTGATGGTGTTACTTTAATGCTTTCTCACTTGTTGCACTACAAAATAGATATCTTCAGTCCGTTCATTTTCCAGTCACTGGTTGTTGGCTTTCCAACACCTAATTCAGTAGCCAATTTTGGCAAAGCTTCTCATTTGTCAAGTTGCTTAAGCACTTACAGTTTTTCTTCTAAAGAACTGCTTTGCTTGCCATAATTATTTTATAAAAAGACACTGTAGTCCAAATGCAAAAGTTTATAAAATTTATCAAAAACTATTTTTAATAAATTTTCACAATAAGTTTTGAATTCAAAAGTAACGGTACAAACAAAATTAAATATATATATATATAACTTGTACACTTTTGAATGAAGCAATAATAGCACAGAAAAGCACAATAGAACTGCCACTAGACCACTAACTAACTAGCACTATTTTTAGTGCCCCTGTCTGAAAACTATTGTTAAAGTAAAAAATCCCTTCACCACCCTACCTTGGATAGTTACGTTCCTTGTGGCATGAGGAGTATACCATTACTAACAATTAAGTAAATAGTGATAAAGATTTTGGGCAGATCTGAACTTATCTAGCAAAATCCGAACAGTTCAGTTTTGAGAGGTTCTACTGTATGTAGAAAGGTATAAGCTACCATGTCAGCAGTTGTGTAGGAATTTCGCCTGTTTAGAGCCAGATTACACAGCAGCTAGATAGCCTTTTAGGACGAATGTCGGCTTTAATAGGGTCTGTTAAAATGAGGTTTTGCTAGATATATACAGTCACTGTTAATCTAGTTTGGAATCAAAATAATGAAATGAAATGCTTTTCAAATTGTATTTTCATACACTCAATTGTGCAGGTTCGAAACGATTGATGCAGCCGAAAATTTTCAGAAACATCAAATATATATATTAACCACTCTAGTACAATCCAGGAGTAATTGTAGAAGAAAAAAATTGACACTCATTGTTGTAACTTGAGAGTTATGGCAGCACACTAATTATGTTAAATGTCTTTGATTGTCTTGACTTCCATTGTTCCTTACCGTTTTAATTTTAAACTATTTTAATTGAAATATTTACCTTATTTAACCGATTTTAGCCTATTTTGAAAAGACTAAATAATTTTTACATACACCATTTTGAATGTAGAATAAGATTATTCTGATTATCCAAAATTTCAAACCACTGACTTAACTGAATTAACCCTGTTTTAAATTTCATTAAAAAAATTAAATATTTCATTCCAGAATATTTGAACTATGAAGATGGAAAATTCTCAAAGTCTAGAGGTGTTGGAGTGTTTGGTAATGATGCTCAGGATACAGGGATACCAAGTGATATATTCCGTTTCTATTTGTTATATGTGCGACCGGAAAACCAGGATTCTTCATTCTCATGGACTGATCTTGCAACTAAAAACAACACTGAATTGTTGAATAATTTGGGAAACTTTATAAATAGGTAGGGGACTCTAGTAACATAGAAAAACAAAAGCCAATTACTGTGGTCCAGAGAATGAATGCAGAAAACTTAATTTATTTCACGTGTTTTGGGGATTTAATTTTACTAATAAACCGTCATTTGATTCAATTCATATCTCTTTGTCTTTTGTTTGTACTTTTAAACAATTTGCTTTGTAGATCTTTTTTGTCTGGCTTACCATACTACTTTTTGAATATTATTAACCCTTTGTTGTTAGTAAGTAAAATATATTGCCTTGGGAAAGTAATCCAAACCAATTTGCAGAATTTTTTGTTTCGTCTTATAAATATATATATTTTAGTTTAATTCTTGCAAAATTATGAGTTTAAGTTGCTAGAAGACACCTGCTAAAGACACAGAATAACTCTCCTTACTATATTTTCAACATGCCCTTTTTCTGTAGTATATCTGTTTGGCCAATGATTCAGTTGCTGAAAGATTTATACACATTATATTTGATTGATAAGTAAAATTATATTTGTTATGGTTCATTAGTTTGTAAATTTATACAGTAATAACTTTTAGTTATTTTGCTTTATTTTTCCTTTGAAAAAGCATTTACTGTTGGTTTTCTATTTTAGTTTTTTTTGTAATTAAAATGCGTTAGATTATTTACTTGTTGGTTTTCTATTGTTTTCTTTATGATTAAAATGTATTAGATTTAATACTTTTTTTTTAATCTTGGGGGCGGGTTTAAGCTGCCCGAAGCACCGCTACCTTAGGTATATTCTACTTACCTCCCTGATCTAGTCAAAGAGCTCCTTCCCTCTTACCAGGTTTAGGAGTTTCCTGACTAGTGTTTTACCTTCAGCATCCACCAGAGCTGTACTATCACCAAAGAGGTTGAAGCGCCTCTCGGCAAGTGGTTCACATCTATAAATGATGTGTGTGGCAGTCTCCAGTTTTTGCCCGCATAATCTGCACACTGGTTCATCTTTGTAGATACCCATTTAATGCAGATGTTTCCTTAGTCCACAGTGTCCCGTGAGTAGACCTGTGGCTATCCTCAATTCCTGCCTAGACAGGTAGATGAGACTCTCCTGCAGCCCTAAGGAAGGTTTCCTAAGGGTTAGCTTACTGTGTCTCATTCCTTCAGCCCTGACCCAGTGCTCACAGTGTATTTCAGCCATCCACCTTCGCACTACAATCTTGACCATGGATTTGGAAATACCTACCGCCGGCTTTGGTCCAATCAGGGGAGTCCAAGACCCCTCTCTGGCCAGCGCATCTGCGGCTTCATTTCCAAATATTTCCCTATGCCCTGGCACCCAACCTATCTTGATTTGATTGTACCTTGCCAGGGCTTGTAGGTTATTTAGGCACTCCCTGACTATGGCCGAGGTGACCACATGTCCGTTTAGTGCCTTAATTGCTACCTGACTGTCAGAGAAAATAGAAATCCGGGTCCCGTGTATTCCCCTTCTCGCTATCTCTCCCAGACAGGCATTTATAGCATATAGATTTAATACTTATATCTATATTAAGTTTTAGGTTACTTCTGTTATAGCTTAAGGCTTATTTAAAATCTCAAATCATTCATATCACGCTAGATATACAAACTTCGGTAATAATTCATTATGTATTCTTAAATAAATACACATTTAAATTTAATTTAAATTACATTTTAATGAAACTAATTACATATTTTTAACATACTTAAATCCTTTAAAAATCTGAGGAAGGAACTGAAGTGAGTCCGCAGATGTGTATAGAATTATAGATATCCAAATATCAACTTATCTTGACTTAAATATTTACTTAAAGTCTGTCAGGAGGAAGATGAATGGAGTTATCTGATACTGAGATTAGAAGTTTCTCAAATGTACCACTTGTAAGGTAACATCCATCTGAGAGGTTGCAAACTTATTAATTAGTTTTGCCCTATAACAGATGTGATGTAAATAGCAGTAAGTTAAGCTGTTTGTCTGTCTAGTACCATGTTTGTGGCTATTCATTCTGATATTTAAACCATCTGTGGTTAAGGTATATACTGTCCTGGTAAAGTTTAACTTAAATTTCCAAATATAATGAGCCTGAATTTTAAAAACCCATTTTGGTTGTTAGGCTGTTGAAAATATTTGTTAGGAGTTGTTACATCAAAATGGATTTTAAGATTAAGGGTCCTTATACTTACAGATCAAAAAAGTCATATATCAGCTGTAATGTTTATTTTCTCCGCACAATACAAACACTTAACCTCGAATGATAGCCAAATCATGACTATAGACAGGGCGACACACCGTTATTAACAAAATTACGTCTTTCAATGACTGAGTAGTACTATTATACTTAGAAAATAATGGCACACCTCCCCAATTGCAGCCCCTCAGAACTGAGATGAGGGAGTTATATTATATCTGAGGAACACCAAATCTGAATCCCCTAACCTCAACAACAGACTAGTTCAATTGTGTTTTTTTATGGACTTTAAATAAATATCTAAGTTAAAACTATCAACATCTACATGTATTAACAAACAATACATCTTTGTAAACTTTACAACTGATCATTAATGGCATTTGGATGTCTATACTTTTATAAGAACTGATTTAATTTTCTCCATTAGTGACATCAATAATAATGTGGGAATTCAACAAAGCATTATTGATAAACTTGATCTTAGCGAATTGAGTACTCGAGAGTAATATGAAAGTATTCCATTGACTAAAGTCAACAGTTAAGAAAAACATTTCAATTTTAATTAATGGTTTTTGAAATTAAACTAAACATAAATTGTGTTCACAGAGCCCTAGTGTTTGCGGAGAAGAATTTCAACAACAGAATACCTAACATGGAACTTATTAAAGAAGACTTTACACTGCTTGCTTTGGTAACACGAGAAGTGCAAGGCTATATCCAGGCACTGGATAAAGCTAAGTTGAGAGATGGCATCAGATATATACTGAATATTTCCAGGCATGGCAACTTCTACATGCAATCTACACAACCATGGGTCTTACTTAAACAAACTGATCAGGACAAGTAAGTGTTTATTATTATTTTTTTTGTAATTATTTCCTTTCTACTAGTAATCGATATTGCCAATAAAATATACCTGGTGATGCATTAAAAATAATAAAACCTGGTGATGATGAACCAAAATTAAGAATAGAAAAAATTTCAATTCATAATGTTCACAAAACCCTAAAATATCACATCTTTTTTAATTCCTTCTATTAGCTCACACGCTCATAATATATATATATTGATATCTATACATTATTATTAAAATAGGTTTTTATTCATCCAATCAAGTTCAAATACATATTTTTAAACATATAGAGGATGACAATTGATATTAATACAGTTTTTTCAAATATTTATTTAATGATGAAATTATAAAAATTTGAGGGGTTCAGTTGGATTCGAACTGAGTATCTTTATGTTCGAAGTCTAGTGCTTTAGCATTCAACCAACTTTTGCATAGCTAGAAATCTGCTTCTCAAAGACTTAAATGAATTTTTATTTTGCCCTCATCTGGTTACTGTCAAAACCTCCATTGTATAACCTGAGTTGTAGCAATGGTAACTACACGATATCATATATGCTCTAGGATTAAAAATGAATGAAAATAATAAAATAAACAAACAAACTGGATTAACGGTATCGACACTTGCTTTACAAACGGACACTACAGAAATGCTTTAAGAGAAACTACAACACAATGCAAGCAACAAAAAAAAAAAAAAGCGTATAAATATTAACAAACAAAAATACTTGTTCAACACCATACATAGAATGGAAAATGGAAAATTGTAAGAAAATTCACTTTCTATTTTGTTACTTAATATTGTTATTCTGACATATGTATTTACATATTTATATTTGTAATTATAAAATAAAAAAATAAAATAAAATTGTCTTTCTTGATTGAAGTAGGAATTTACTTGAACATTTTTTTTTATATATTACTTGTTATAAATTAGAGCACCATGTTAAACACTGCATTAGAATATAGCTACAAAGTAGTTGGTTGTGATGGATTTGGTTGTAACTAGGGATGGGCCGATTCCTAAAATCTTCGATTCCGATTCTAAAATTTTCCTTTCGATTCTCGATTCTTTATTCGATTCTCAATTCTTTCAAGTTATGTTAGCTTACATGATAGTTTTCTAATAATTAATTTAGTTTACATCTTGGTCATATGGCAAAACCTTTTAAAAGTTCTGTTTTAATGTAATAGGCTACACAAAACCTTCAACCGTGAGAGTGTTATCTGTCTATAATATAATTTATTAAGGTTAAGTTTCGGAGGAATAATACAGTGTTTCTGTTATCCGTCTATTCGCTCAACCGTCATGGCCACGGTTCCGACGGTGATGGTTAATCGAGTTTTTACTGTACTTTTTTGTGTTTTGTTCTGACATTTAGTGAGAGTGAGAGAGAGAGAGAGAGAGAGAGACGAGCGATGTCAAACGACCAGAAATGGTTACGATCTTGATTGCTGTTGCTTCATAAATAATAATATTTTCATTTACTTTTATCATTTAATTCATTCAAATCAACTAATACATAAATAAGACATAGTTGGTAATTAATTATTTTTCCACACAAATATAATAAATTTTGTTTGGTAATAAATTACTCCACACGCATATTTTAATAGTTAACAAAATAGGAATCGGAATCGACACTTTTATGAATGAAGAATCGAGTATCGACGATTCCTCGATACCACCTAGAATCGACGATTCCTGGAATCGAGAATCGGAATCGTCCCATCCCTAGTTGTAAGGATGTAATAATTATAAAGTTTGGTAACTTGTTAATGAGTGAAGTTGACGTTAATCCGGTGTGCGTTTCTGCATCAGAACAATGGATCCTTTATTGATAGCATGTTTATTGTTTTCAGCTGTTTACCTTATGTTTTAGTATACATTTTTTAAAAAAAATCCATCTGTCATACCTAGATACTTTGTAGAAATATTGTTGCTGTTTTATTAAACAAATTATGATTTTAAAAGAGTTTTATATTTATTGTAAAATGAAATTTTTTTTTTCATAATTATAAATTTGATGTCATTACCAAATTTTATTATTTTTGCAAGTTTTTAATGACTTTCTTGCCAGGTATAATTTTCTTTTACCAAAATCGTTTATTTGTTTTAAAGAAAACAATTACCATTTTTAAAACATTTATTTTAAAATATATTAATTGTGCTTTACCTAAACAAATAAAATTAATTTTTATCAGTGAAGTATATTTCTTTCCTATTATATCATTTTGAGAATAATAACAACAACCATTTTCTGATAATTGAAGCTAATTCATGCAAGAATTCTTATAACAAATTTGCAAAAATTGTTTAATAAGTTTTACAAATAAAGAGACAATATTATGTGTTTTTATAGATTTACAGAAATAAATAATATAATAAACAAAATGCAAATTAATTACCATGTATTTATAAATTTAGAAAAAGGTAAATAAAATAAGTTTTAGGTTGATTTAAAAAAAACTCATTTAGGGCTGGTTATCAAATCTATTATCATCATTGTTTCTTTGCTAATTTTTATTATATTTTGCTAAGACTTGACCATGTAAGTCAACTTCAATTTTTCATTTTCATGTATGGTATCTAAAAATTATTTAAAAAAACAGATTTCAAGTAGCTCAGAACATAAATATCTCTTATAATGTGAAACATAACCTTAACAAGCAACAGATATAAATCAATAGAAAAAAATGTTTATTATGCACAAAAATGAATCTGAAAAATATTGTTCTTATTCCAAAAGCAATGTTTTGTGCTATATACCAAGATAAAAGATTTTTTAAAAATAATTATAAAATTTTATCAAATTCAAATTTTTTTAGGCTCCGAGCTGGTACTATTATAGGCCTGTGTTGTAATATAGCCTGTCTTTTGGGCATCTTGTTAAAACCTTACATGCCAAGCACTTCAAAAACGATTGGAGAACAACTTCAGGCTCCTGAAGATGTTTGGGTTTTGACAGAAAGTGTTTATCAACTGCTGAAACCAGGACATACCATAGGAAAGGCTAGTGTTACTATTATAACTTATACTTCTTTTTTCGTTTACTTGATAATTAGTAAGCATGTACATTTTTAACAATTGTCTTTTTTAGTTCCATGAAATGCTTCAGTTTTTTGAAACCAGTTTTGCTATAATTTGTATAGAGAATACCACTCAAAGTTAATTACCATTCAAGTTACATTAATAATCTGGCCAAGTTTTATAAATATATTATATAATCTCATTTCACATAATTATCATTCGGTATTTTATGAGAGTGGTAAAAACAAACATAGTGCTTGTTCTACTTAAAAATTATTATTAAATTACTGAACAAAGAAACCTGGGGATAGACATTGAAAACTTCATTGTTAAAGACCTTTTAAACTCTTCTCATTATTAATAGTGAGTCAAAGTAATACACCATTATTTGTAGTACATCAGTCCATTTCAATTTAACATCATTAGAAAATCATTATGTTTGATTATTTATTATTGTTACTATTTTAAGTCAGAATTCATTTTGTAGGTTATTGTTACATTAAAGATCTTGTTTTTCATGATTGATAAAATATGTTGTTTGTGCCTAGAAGACAAGCACAGGTGATTATAAAAGCTAGACTCAATTTACAATTTCTTAGTTAATTATACAATATGATTAGTACTCATACTTCCTTTTGTCAGTTTAGTACAATAAATAGGCTCAAATATAAGATGATAATGAAATTTAGCCTGCAGTTAAAAAAAATTGTTGACACAAAATAAAATATTCTGTTAGGAAAATCTCTGAGTAATTTCTAAGTTCTTGAAAAAACAGATTAGTAAATTTAATGGCATAATAAATTTAGTCTTACTTTTTTCTCAAAAGACTTCATTTATTGAGCACAGATAATAAAACATAAAATTATATTATAGTACTGCTTCTATAAGTTGACTTTAAATGGTTTATTTATAAACACATTCATAATTTAAAGCTGAAATGTCAGAAAAATGTGTAAATGGTCATTTTATGTTCATTTTATGCAACGGTTTTTTTTACCTTTCTAGTCGAGTTTAACGCTTTGGGTGCGGCGGGTGTGCATGAACGCCAGTACTCTACTAGGGCCCGTGGCGGTAGGCGTACATACATGCCCCACTCCCCTTCTCAGTTCATTTGTTCAGTGTGAGGTTAGCCATTGACAAAAACTTTTGTGTCCCTTGTCGGTTATTGTGTCAGTCTTTGTAAACATTTCGGTGAATTTTGTATGTTCCACCATTACTGTCAGATTAGGGTCTGTGTTATCGTATTAATGTTACTTGAAGTTTGTTATAGTAGTGTTTATTAGTCTTTGTACAATTAATATAGATAATGAAGATGAATTAAGATAATGTCTACTTAGACAAATGTTGTTACAGTAGACATTCTCTAAAAATTCATCCTCATCCATATTCATTGAACAACAACTAATAAACACTACTGTAACACACTTCAAGTAACACTAAAACGATAACACAGTCCCCTGTCTGATAGCAGTGGTGGAAAAATAAACAAAATGTTCATAAAGACTAGCACAATAACTTACAAGCGATTCAACGTTTTCTGGCAACAACTAACCTCAATGAATTGAGAGGGAGAGCGGGACGTACATGAATGATTTCCACCGCTGGCGCCAGTAGAGCATGGGTGTTCATGCACGCCCATCGCACTCAACGTGTTATAGAAAATGCATCAAAAACTGCTTTGATCTTTTATTTTTAAAGCTGCTACAACATTTTACTCTACATAGTTTCACATCACTCCAAAACACACACACACACACACACACACACACACACACACATATATACTCTGGATCTTTCATTTCCTGTGATCACAATGGCAGACTTTTCTCATTTTTTATATACCGTTACATTAGTTAGGAGTTAAATACTGTCATATATAGGTAGTAGTTCCATTGACGTTTTTAATCTAGAATATGATGCTAAAAATTTACCATTTTCACTGAAATCATTTTGAGGTCACTGTGCTAGACTTGTTATTCGGCGTACTTCTATCCTATCATTCCTTCGTACATATAAACCAATCTTAGATTGCTTTAAAATGCAACATCTAAAGTTTATATTTATTTGATGAGCTTTCAGAGTTATAATTTCATGAGCCATTGGCAATCCCATTTTCTGTTTTTCAAGTAAACATTTAACTGTTTTTTTCCACAGGTTCAATTGGGCCTTTCTTGAGTCCAGAAAAGATTTTCATGAAAAATTCCCATTTTTCAACTGCAGTTTCTGTATTTGCCATATTCACATGTTAGCTTCAATTACATAATAACTTTTTGTAAGGGAGTAGTTGGAACTTTCAGCTTTGTTTTCTACAATTAACTTAAAATTCATATCATAGGTACTACTCACATCAGAATTCATATTTTATTTCAGAAATCTTGTTTTAAAATACATTCTATCCATAAGACTTAGCTCTAAAGCCCTGTTGAATAGCGTGTACATAAAATTCTTGGATTTTTAGAGATATATTTCTGGAAAAAAGTTTATATGCAAGCCAATACAGTAAATTATGATTTGTCACTATAATTGCTACAAAAGTATGTACAATTGTGGTGTAATGTTAAATTTAAATAAATGAAACCTCTATACCACAATGACTTTTTCTTTTATTTAAAATCTCGAATGTCACTGCCGACGGAGGATTTAATAAAACGGGAAATCATCGATATTAATTTTAATTAGCACAATTAAATGATATAAAATCCTCTGAAGAGCCGTGGACAGTGCATTGGAACAAATATATAAATTATTAATAAATATAATGAACATTAAATAAATCGTTCACCTTTTATGAGTCAAAACATTGCCTTAGTGTTATCTCTCACTGGTTCCCTCGGGAAGCTAGCATGCTGCCGTATGCAGTCCTTCGGTTGCCAGGAAGATGTGTTTTCTCTCGACTCGCTAGTCTCAGTCTCTCCCCATGACACCTTGCTTTCATTTTAAAACTATACTGGAAATATCAAATTTTGCCTGCACAGCTGTTTTACTATCAGTCTGCAGTCGGTCTCTCGCGCGGCGACAATTACAATTATATAATATCGGGACTAGTTAGGTGGTCAAACAAAATAACGTTACAGACCTTATGTATATTTCAATTGCATATCAATCATCCTCAGAGGTAATATACAATAAAAATACATTGAAACAACATTAAAAAAAAAAAAATTAAAACAATTAAACATATGTATAATTATATTTCAGTTAAAATGGGAAATATGTGTAAAGGTAACTCTTCACCACGGAAGTTGAGAGACCAAACTTAGTTGCAGAGGGGGGATTTACTGCACAACGTGATTGGTCGGATAATGTAAAAGGGGCGTGGCAAAGTAGAAACCGGATTTATATTTGATGAAAAATGTTGCTTCAATGTATTTTGCAAATTACCTCTGAGGATGATTGCTATGCAATTGAAATGTACATAAGGTTTTAAATAAAATATCAGTCATTTGTTGTATAGAGGTTTCATTTATTTAAATTATACAAAAGTATGTAATCAAAAATAACAAATAAGACAAGTTACTTAAGATTAAACCCTTATGTACATTTCGATGACCATGTCATCATCATCAGAGGGTCTTGTTACAAAACACAATCTAGCACACAAGAAGTTACAAACTAGAATGATACCAATCGTTCTCCGCGGTCGCTATATATAGGCGTGAGGTAAGCTCCGCCCCCTCTCCGCCCTCGACCGACAAATAACGATCGGCCATCAGGAACCAAATAGGTTATGTCAAAAATTACATTATAATAATACATATGTGATAAAAACTACAGCAATAACAATTAATAAACTAAAAGTAATTAGATTAAAAAATCGTAATTTGAAGAAAGCTATTTAAGTAAAGTATATAATGGTGAGTAAGGAATAGGTCCTTTATCTGCATTCATTAATTTACAATTTGATTTGACTATAAAAACACTTTCATAACTATTAAGTAACTTTTTTGAGTTTATACATTTAGCTAAAATAACATTTTTATCTAAATCATGCTGATTACTAAGGACATGTTCTGCTACACTTGATTTTTCAGGTCTTTCATATTTAATATGGGCAAGATGGTCTTTAAATCTGGTTACAATTTTTCTTTTAGTTTGACCTATATACATCTCGTTACAAGTACTACAAATTATCTTATAAATACCTGATTTTTCCAACATTGGAATTTTATCTTTCGGGTTACACAATAAATGCTTGAGTTTATTTTGAGTTTTATAGGCTATCTTAACATTTACCTTTTTAAAAATAGAGTCTAACCCTTTTGTTAAAATATTATCGAAAGGTAAACTAATAAAAGTACATTTTTTAACTTCTTTTTGAAGAGTGGTAGTTTTGTTCAAAACCTATTTTAATCTTTGTTTTCTAACAATATTATCTATAATTTTGGTATCAAAATCGTTATATCTAGCCACTCCTTTGATATAATTAATTTCCTTATAAAAACTCAAAATAAACTCAAGCATTTATTGTGAAACCCGAAAGATAAAATTCCAATGTTGGAAAAATCAGGTATTTATAAGATAATTTGTAGTACTTGTAACGAGATGTATATAGGTCAAACTAAAAGAAAAATTGTAACCAGATTTAAAGAACATCTTGCCCATATTAAATATGAAAGACCTGAAAAATCAAGTGTAGCAGAACATGTCCTTAGTAATCAGCATGATTTAGATAAAAATGTTATTTTAGCTAAATGTATAAACTCAAAAAAGTTACTTAATAGTTATGAAAGTGTTTTTATAGTCAAATCAAATTGTAAATTAATGAATGCAGATAAAGGACCTATTCCTTACTCACCATTATATACTTTACTTAAATAGCTTTCTTCAAATTACGATGTTTTAATCTAATTACTTTTAGTTTATTAATTGTTATTGCTGTAGTTTTTATCACATATGTATTATTGTAATGTAATTTTTGACATAACCTATTTGGTTCCTGATGGCCGATCGTTATTTGTCGGTCGAGGGCAGAGAGGGGGCGGAGCTTACCTCACGCCTATATATAGCGACCGCGGAGAACGATTGGTATCATTCTAGTTTGTAACTTCTTGTGTGCTAGATTGTGTTTTGTAACAAGACCCTCTGATGATGATGACATGGTCATCGAAATGTACATAAGGGTTTAATCTTAAGTAACTTGTCTTATTTGTTATTTTTGATTATTTTTGTGGTATTGGGGTTCTTTTCAATATTTTTATTGTAATATATTGTACCACTGTGCTCTTGATATTGTGTAAAAGTATGTAGTTTATCATAATTAATTCTTCAGAGTTGTGTTAATACCAACCAAATGGAACTGAAGCTATTAAGATTTTTACTAAACACTTTTAAATGTTTTAAACTTGCCTATAGTAGCACTTACTTTGTTTGTTGAGGAAGGCCATTTCGGGAGATGTGTCCCTTTGTCAACTCAGACCGTAACTCTATCCATCGACTCAACCATCCATCGATACCGTAACGTACATCTCAAGGTTTAAAACATTTAAAAGTGTTTAGTGATTACTAGTAGCTCACGCGAAGATGGAATCAACAAATGTTAAGATTTTTATGTATAGTAGAAACTAAAATTGATTTGTAGTGCCTAGGAGGTATACTGTTCCTCTTATCTAACTGCTTATAAAACCTTGTTATAATCTGACTTAGTCCCAGGAGTATAAGAATTAACAAAAGTTCTCTCAGATGGCTTATTTTTTCTCTCTTTAAAAATATATGTATCTGAATCGTAACGATAACTGTATAAGCTATTAAGAGGCTACTCATGTAGGTGAACATTTGAGATGTTTTGTTAAAATAAAAAGCAATGAAATTTATTAGTTATGGGTGAAAATCTCAAGGATGTAATATAAAATTCAAATCATATTAATGCACTTTAATTAAAGTAATAATAAAATTATTCATATAATAGTAGCTATATCTACAAAACGTAATTATTATTTTTATATTGTATTAATCCAATCCAAGGTCTTTGTTGTAATCTCTTATTAACATAGAAATAAGAAAATAAAATATCTTAGTAATTAAAACTAATACATTAGTTAGACATGTTATAAATTAAATCAGGATATACTGTAAGCAAAACGCAGTTTAAAGACCTGATCAGTATGCTCAAAAAACTAAATATAGAAAATACCTAAACTTGAATGATAAAACATACTTGTCAGGTTTCTTGTATATAACTACTAGTAAATAGGCATTTGGTTTTATTCAAACAGCCTTCACCATTGTTTGCCAAGATAGAGATGTTTGCAGTGGACGACTTGAAGAAACGTTTTGCGGGACGTCAGAAGTCTTCCTCGCCTCCTGCCAACAAAAATAATTTGCCAACTGTTACCACTGATTCTGTAGAAACACTCGAGGCTGCTGTTGCCAAGCAGGTACGTTTAATAGATATTATCTTAGTAAAAGTTTCCTTGTGACCAGCTTTCCAGGTTTATTATCTATGTTTAACTAAAATTCACCTCGTTTACTAACCAAATTTCTTCATTAAGTGAAACTTATAAATAATTGTGTTATACAAAACTTATTAATCATTGTGCCAAAAGTTTTAAGCATTTTAAACTTAACAATGATGGGTTGGAAATGTTAAAAATGTTCTAAATATTATTTATGATGAACTAACTGTTTCATCAAGAACTAACTGTATGTACTATAATTACTAAATTTCTACACATATTCTCCAAGTTCATTTTTTGCCGGTCACCTTGTTGTGTTCAGTTGAAACTTAAGTGCTCATTCTGATAATCAGTAGCTACCTCAGTATACAGTTTTATGTTATTCTTAACATTGTACATTGCAAACATTTTTTTTTTATTGCTTGTGTTGATTTTTTTCACCGACCTTATTTTGTATTATTTATTTGTAGGCAGAGTTGGTACGTAGTCTGAAAGAAAGTTCAGACAAATCAGTTTGGCAGCCGCAGGTAGCAGTTCTCTTAGATTTGAAAAAACGTTTGGCAACATTGAAAGGAGAGCCAGAAAAGCCTCAGAAACCTTCTAAAGTTCCTAAACAGGTATAAATTCATTTTAAAAGCGGGTGCAAATTTGAAGATTGTTGAAAGTTTATATAATAATATTTTTATAAATATCCACCAATATTACTTTTTGTCATTGTACTTTTGAGTTTTCTACAAAATTGTTTATCTGAAATGATCAAAATTGAAATTTTGTATATATATAAAGTTATTATTGTTTAATGTAAACAATTGTTCCACGACTAAGTGCAACTAATTTTTACCTTGCGTTATGAGGCACCTTTCGGTGGCTTGACCATTGTCGAATCATTGAATTATTTTTTTCTATTTTCCTAATGTTATTCAGTTCGTGATGTTGGTACTTGTTGATGTCATATACGTTTTGACATGTGTCACGTGCATGATGCTTTTGAAGTGTGCGTCGTCTGCATATGTTGAATAACGTTTTATATAAATAAATATATATATATATATATATATATATATATATATATATATATATATATATATATATATATATATTCTTGATATTTAACGTTATCCATTGTTTTTCTGACTTTATGAAGTTAATATATTACTATTGTAAGTAATTTTATCCACCATTAAGTGCAATAATTTTACCTTGAGTGATGAGGCACCTTTCGGTCAATTGACCATTGTCGAATCACTCTTTTAGGTTATGTTTTTCTGAATTTGTTTTATGGTTTGTGTTATTAAGATATTTTATTATTTTGTTATTTGGTTTGTAAGTTGGTGTGTAGTATTCTTTGTTGTATATATTTGTTATTTTTTCTATTTTGTTATTGGTGTATTTATATTTTAGGTAGATTTTTTTATTTTCATTATTTTCGTGTTCCGATTGTAGTGTTGTGTTGAGGTTAGGTTTTTTTTGTGAATTTATTGTATATATTTTTTATAATGTGTTTGTTGTATCCATTTTCTATTGCTATTTTTGTAATGTTATCTAATTCTTCATTTAATTTTTGTTTGTTATCCTGTGTGTATTTTATTGCTTTATTTATCATGTTACTGTAAGTGTTAATTTTGTGTGTCCAGGGGTGGTTAGATTTGTAGTGTGTTGTGGTGTTGTTGGAAGTAGGTTTCCTGTATACTGTAGTTTCTATTTTATTATCATTTATATTTAAAGTGATGTCGAGGAAGTTGATTGTTCTATTTGTTTCTGTTTCAACGGTGAATTGTATGTTTTCGTTGTATGTATTTAGTTTGTTTAATATTATGATGTGTTCGTTGTGAATGGTAGGTTGGTATATTACAAGTATATCGTCTACATACCTTGTCCATAGTGAGATATTGTGTGTGTTTATTATAGGTTTAATTATTATTTGTTCAAAGTGTTGTAAATATATTTCTGACATGACAGATGATATGGGTGAACCCATGGGGAGTCCTGTTGTTTGTTTATAATATTTATTGTTAAATTGGAAGTAATTTTGGTTACATATGTGTTTGGTTAGCGTAATGATACTATCTATTATGTTTCTTTTTTCGTTATTGTGTATCAGTTTGTTTTTTATTATTTCTATGGTTTCTTCTATTGGGATACTAGGGTACATGTTAGTTATGTCATAACTTATTATTTTTGTGTTGCTGTTTGTTTTTATCGTTTTTATTTTATTAATTAATTCGTATCCATTTTTTATATTGTATGTGTTGTTGGTGTGTATTTTAGATCTTATGATTTTGTCTAGAATTTTTGCGATTATGTAAGATGGTGCTGTTGTGAAATTTATTAGTGGTCTAAATGGTGTGTTGGGTTTGTGGATTTTAGGTATCCCTGATAATATTGGTGCGCATGGTTTGAATGGGTATAGTCTTGTGTGGTATTTTAAATTATTGTTATAGTTTAGGGTGTTTCGGTGAGTGACTATTAAGTTTTTTATTGTAATAAGGTATTTGCTAGTTGGGTCTGGGATTTGTTCGTATTTATTTTCTTTTATGTAGTTAGTCATTGAATCGATATATTTGGTATTTTCTATTATTACTGGTATATTTGTTTTATCTGATTTTAATATTAAGTAGTCGTTGTTTTCTAGTTTTTCTCTGAGTTTTATAATTTCTTTTTTATTAATATATTGTTCCGTTTTTTTGTTTTTTTCCGTTTTTATTAGGTTAATTTTATTATTATTATTGTTTCTTATGTGTTCAGTATTTTGGTGGGTAATTTTGTGGGTGTTAGATTCTGTGTCAACTATTAGGTTTTTTATTATTTGTTTTTTGTTGAAGTTAGGTAGGTTATATTTGAAGGAATTTGTTATTATTATTTTTTCTTTTTCAGTAAATTGTGTTTTAGTTAAGTTTATGAATTTATTGTTGTTAGAGGTGTGGGTTGGTTCTAGGCTATTTTTTAGGTTATGTTGTTGTTTTGATGTGTGGATTGGTTCTAGGCTATTTTTTAGGTTATGTTGTTTTGATAAATTTTCGAATTTTCTGTTTTGCCTGTTTATAGTGTTTGTTTTATGTTTCATTATAATTTGTTGTTTTTTCGTGAATAATAGGTGTGAGAGTATCAAAAGTTTTCATTATTTCCAAATTGGTTGTGTATAGTTGTAAATTGATTTGGCTTTTTTTATGGTAGACAGATTTAATGTTTTGTTTAATTATGTGTGATTCTGCTATTTTTGTTGCTTTATTGATAATAGTGTTTTGTCTATTTTTTATGTGTAATTTAGCATATTTTGGTGTTATATTAAGTGTTAAGCTTTTTTTATTAAACTGTATTTTGTTGATGCAATTCTGGAGTTTGATTTTTAGGTTAAGATATTTACGGTACAGTTGTTTACCTTGGTAGGTATTAAATTCTTGATATTTAACGTTATCCATTGTTTTTCCGTTGCACTGACTTTATGAAGTTAATATATTACTATTGTAAGTAATTTTATCCACCATTAAGTGAATCACTCGAGTGATTCGACAATGGTCAATTGACCGAAAGGTGCCTCATCACTCAAGGTAAAATTATTGCACTTAATGGTGGATAAAATTACTTACAATAGTAATATATTAACTTCATATATATATATATATATATATATATATATATATAGGAATTTTTTGGACTTGATAGGAGACTGACAGACTTACCTAAAGGCAATAGTCCAAAACTGCAATCTCTTGGAAATAAGCACATATAAAACACTTAATACACTTTTATTTGAAATATTTCGATCAACATGATCTTCTTCAGTCAAGAAAGAGAAAACAAAACAAAAGATTGAAGTGAACCATAGATGTGTATAAACATCCAAATGTCACAGATTCACAGATTTATAGTTTATGATATAGAGCTATATGTGATATGTGTAGAAATTGTTATATGTGAATCGTGTAAAGATTGGTTACTTGAAACTAGATATTAAAAGTCTGTCAGAAGGAAGGTAATGGAGCTATTAAAAATGGTAGAAGTTAGGGGGAAGTTAAAAGGAGTTTTATCTGATGTTGAGGTTAGGAGGCTCTCTAGATTTGGTATATCACTGGTATGATAACTCCCATCTTCTTAATTCTGAAGAGTTGCAATCAGGGGGGAGGGCTTTAATTATTTTGGTGGTATAGCAATCATTGAAAGAGATGATGTATATATATATATATAGATTTTTTGGACAATATAATAATATAATTATTTTATTTCATTCTCTCATATTTCTTTTTGTGTTTTCTCTTCGATTGACAAATACCACTGTGTGGTTGAAATATATCATTGTTTAAGTGCTTTTATGTGTTTCTATTTCAAGACTACAGAGTGGACTCTTACCAAGGTAAGTCCGTCAGTCTCCTAGTCCAAAAAATCTAAATAATCTTTACCAACCAAAACTAACCTATAAATATATATATATATATATATATATTCTTGATATTTAATATTATCCATTGTTTTTCCGTTGCACTGACTTTATGAAGTTAATATATTACTATTTTTGAGTAATTTTATCCACCATTAAGTGCAATAATTTTACCTTGAGTGATGAGGCACCTTTCGGTCTTTGACCATTGTCGAATCACTCAGAGTGATTCGACAATGGTCAAAGACCGAAAGGTGCCTCATCACTCAAGGTAAAATTATTGCACTTAATGGTGGATAAAATTACTCAAAAATAGTAATATATTAACTTCATATATATATATATATATATATATATATATATATATATATATATATAAAGCTGTGACAAGAATACATATTGCGATATTTATATATATATAGATATTTTACGTTGTCCATTATTTTTCTGTTGCACTGGTGGATAAAAGTATTTACAATAGGAATATATATATAGTTATCTGGTATAACATAGTGATATTATTGCGGAAGAATTATTTTATACAGGACTACGTAAAATTATGGTCTTGGGATTATGTTTCCAAGAGAATAATTTAAATAAATTTTAACCAGTGTTTTTAGTTTAAAATTATTTATTTCTTTGGAATGTATATTTGAGTAACATGTAAGAACAAAAAAATTAAAGTTGAAAAGTAATTGAAATGTAAATACAACTGTGGTATGTAAATACTCTTGTGAATGTAAATAAAATTATAGTTACTTTCACTAGCCTATCACTCATGTTATGAAACAATATTTTAGAATTGTTGCAGACATTTCTGTTTTACAAAAGAATTCAACAATTGCTGGCAGCAATATAATAGCTGTCAGTTGACTATAAATAGTAATGCAACCATACAAAGAGAATTGCTAATCTGAACAGTTTGGCACTAAAAATAATTTTAATGTCCAGTGCAGTGTAGGCGGTTTAATTCAAAATTCTGATACTCTTTGTATGTATGCCAACAAATAGGTTGAAAAATTAATATTTCTATATTAGTCATTACTAGTTTCTTTATAAGTATTTTGTTAAAGTCATAGTAACTGCAAAACAAAATAATAAAGACTTCAATCCTCTAGTAATTGTTCAACCATTTGTTGTGGTGGGCTGATGTTTAATCAAACATTAAGTCTCGTGCATGTGGATGCTCCAAATTTGGGTTATTATCATAAAACCAGCTCTTAAATTATTTATGAAAGCATTGTTATAATATCTTGTGTCACAGAAAACTCCCAAAATTTGCATTATTAATTGGTATTCTACAACACCTGTTAGATTAGGCTATGAAACTTTAAAGCCCTCTTAAAGTGTGTAGAGTAGTTCTCAAAACTTTATAAATACAATTCTTTCCATATATTAATAACATTTTGTTTTGTGTATTCAAATCGTTGAAGTAATCATATTTTTCTTTTTTTGTAGAAAGGAAAAGGAGACAAAAGTAAAACCGTAAGTGCAAGCTGACATGAAGTAACCAATAGAAATTCAAAAAGAAAAGCATTGCCACCAATGGCCCTGGACATATGATGTTAAATGTATTTATTTGACTGTACATTAAATTTTATTTATGATATTAAGGTACTTTGCTTAAGATAATTTTTAGTTTCCATTTTCCCAAATTATATGTGCAATTTCATTAGTATAATTTAAAAGGATTTTTTTGTAATGTATACAGTATCTTTTATACACAGATTTAGAATTTACAAATATTATCAAGTTCACGTTTCAAAAAGTCCAGTACAATTGGCAACTACAGATAGGTCTCAGAAAGTTGGCCTGATTTTTATTTTAGGTACATAGTAATAATCTTGAATATGAAAAAATTTGGTGAGATAAAGTTTAATCAGTAGACATGCTTAGGAATATTACCTAAGATAATAAACTAACCTTTAATACAGTAAAACTATGATTTATTGTGGTTCTGAAAAAAAAAATTTAACCATATGTAATATCTAGGTTCTTAGAAATTGAGAGACTGGAACTGATTACGTCATATTTTAACCTCTGATAACCTTATAACAACATTGTACACTCATATATATGAATATACAGTTAACCTCTTCTAAGACATTTTTCAAGAGACCTTAAGGGAGTTATGACAAATTCTGTACACTTAAGAACAAATGACTAAAAAAATATACTTTATAAAACCAGGGTGGTTTTTCTAAATATACATTAGATGTTTTTAAAGACTAAAGTGGATAATAATTTACACATTTATATATATTAATAATAAAAATAATCATAAATGTTTACCTTACATTTAAAGAAATTGAGTCTTGTCCATAACTCACAGCATTGAATAATGCACTGACCTAGTGTGAAACACGTTTGCTGAGAAATATCAGTAAGTAGTGGTTTTTTCACAAGTTGATATCAAAAGTGTTAAAAAATTGTTAAATTTTTGCATAGGCAACAAAATATAATAGGCTATTCAAGTCGCTTTAAATAAGGAATAATAATTAAATATGTATTATAATAATGTTGAGGCTAGTCAGTTGATTTAAAATTTCTCTAATAAAAAATATTTGACTTGTCTTAAATAATAATTCATTTGGTTAACTAATAAGTCAACTATCTTATATGGTTCATTGGTGTTACTTACCTGTCGATTTTTTTCAGTTACTTTTTTAATCTGGAAGCTCAGTTAAATGGAACTTTGATTATCATGAGTCTACTGTAGTGACAAACATTGCATAAAGCCATAAATCTAGCACTTAACATTGACAACATACTCGAGCCACTTGCACTAAGATCTGAGCTCGAACTGGGGGTTCTATTTTTATATTTCGCTATGGTTTAGATCCATTGCAAGCCGTTTAGATCATAAGCTGTTTGTTAAAAAATAAATAGGTTGACTATAGTACATCTGAATTTAAAACTAGACTGGTATTTGAAACGTTTTGTGCAACTAATAATAATTTCAAAAATTATACCCTTAAATCTAATAGACATTTAGAATCGCGAAGAAGTAACAAAATTGAGGAATTTTTTTATATACAATATTATATTTCTATTGCAGTATTTTATATTGAACTTACACTAAATGATTGGAGGAATACTTCAGAGAAATGAGCCTTCTCTATAATGTTTATTTACTCCCACTTTCACTACCAAAGAAGAGATAATATTATGTCCCTTCCTTATTTTTAGGGCAATTCAATCTATACATTATTTTTTTACATACACAAACATATATAGGCTACACTCCCCTTTAACTGAGATTGGAAATATGTCTATCTCACAGAGTATGTTATCCTCAAATGTAAGCATTGATTCGTTTTATTTTCCAGACCAGAGAAGTATACCTCTCTACTTTGTATCTCCTTCTCACTGAGTCTTTTGCAGTGGATTATTGTCTATATTCTGATCTGGTTAGTTTTCAAACTTTCAGATTGTCATGAACAACAGCCAAAGATTTTTAACAGTAGGAACATTAGGAAATATGAAAATGAATTTTCAGTGGAAAAGTTTTCCATTTCCTTAACAATTTACAGAGCTATTTTCAAATCCATCATTAACTGGACAGCTAGAGTCAAAGAAAGTGAGTAGGTAGGTCGGTGCAAATAGGTATTGACTGCTAGTCATGTGCAGTTTTACATTTATTACTTCTATAAGATCACACTCTTCTGATATATATCTTTTACAAATTTTCAATTGTTAATGAAATTCGTTTCTATTCATCCAATCAAATTCTAATACATATTATTTAGCCTATAGTGGATGACAATCGATGTTAATACAGTTTTTTCAAATATTTATTAAATTATAAAATTTGTGGGGTCCAGCCGGATTCAAACTGAGAATCTTCATGTTCAAATTCTACTGCGCCTTGGCACTACGCCAACCTTCCAATACCTAGCATTATATTTCTCAAAGATGTATATGAATTTTTCCCCCTATTTGGTTGTCGTTGAAACCTCCGTTGCACAAGCTGAAACAAAATAACTATAATTATCTGTGATTACTGTAAACTCTTGAATGGTGTATGTAAAACACTCAAATCATATAATGTATTAAAATGTTGTGATATATAATAGCACTATCAATTAATTATATATTGATAAATATAAAATTCTCTTTAACTATATAATATTTTCATTGTGTAATTCTATAGATTTTGAAAGCAAAACGTTTTAGACCTTTGTTGATTTTTTAAAGTTTAGCTGTTGTTTGTTTTATTTCTAGAAAGAAAAATAAAAAGTATTGTCTAATTTGGTTTCTTTCAATAAATTCTTGAAATAAGTTGTTTTTCTTATCAAATCCTGTATTTGAATTTCCCAAAATTGTCTACTCAAAGAACATAATGAGTTGTAAAGTTTTTAGGGTTGTAAACCAAAGTTGATAATTAAGGTCATAGTCCCAGTTTTGTTTTACATTTTTAATCAAGTTATATTGTTTAAGGAAATACAGATGTATAATTTTTTTCCCCAAAGATAAATATTTTTAATGTCTCGTCTGATTTTGCAGTAACGGTTTTGAATTATAATGTTAAACATTATTGGATAGTAATTAAAACCTTTACACAATTTGTTTAGTAGAATTTTTATTTTAGTTATATTTTTAAATTTGTGATAGTCAATTTATCGTCTTTACAATATTTTGTTAAAAACTATCTGAGAGTGATAAAAAAGTTTAAATTTTGATTGTTTTAAAATTTGTTTTGCCTAATTCAATAATATTTTATTCAATCTGTGTTATTCAAATTATAAGCCTACTGGTTGAACATTGGCTTTGATGTGAACTCAGCCACTTTTAAAACTGAACTACTTATTACAGAGTTTTCAGTTAAAGTTTCTTTTCTCAAGAATCAAGTCTTTTGTCAAGTAAATTCTAAATCTTAATGTCACTAATAAATAAATACTTTGAGTTAATTATACCAGGTCTCTAATTTGGGTTATTATTGTAGTAACTATTTATTATGAGTTGCAGGTAAAGGTAGTATAAGTGTTTGTGGAATCCTTTTCTTTAAATCTTAACAGTGTGTCTCAAAATTATATATAAGCTCGAAAAGCGATTTTTTAAATGAATTTCATCTATAATGAGCTTAATAAACTTGTAGTAAATTACCCTAATTATTTGTTTGAGTTCAATCAGCTCTGCTTCTTCTTTGTTTCAACCCACAAATTAAATTACTTCGTTTAGATTAATAGATAAAACTTGTTAAATTTTAGAATTATTCAAGTACTGTATTTATATTTCAAACATGATTATAAAAATTGTTATACATATTTGTAGCTAAAAACTATCAACTTTGTATAACAAAATTTACTATTTTTTTTAAACTAAATATTTTTTACAGAATAATGAAAAATTGTTATTTTTGTATCATGATTTAAAAGCCCAAATTATTCTTAGCAAAACAAACTAATATAAAATGGAAAATACGTATCCACCACTGTATTTTTACGAATTTTTTATATGAATACAATAAATGTATTCATATTTGTCAGAAGCATATTTAATAACAATAACCGACCCCGTCATGATGTACAGAAGTGCTGCATAGAACTCACTGTGTCATGGCCACAAATGTTTACTGAACGATATGTAGGCCTAGCATTACAGTTAGTCATTTTAATTCTAACCCACTACAACTTTAATGTAATTCAGGCACATGGAAATCATGAGTAATAACTTACCAAATTTTGCAACTCCTGACAGTTGTATGTTCTGGTGTAAAACTTTGTAACTAGGTCTTCTACTTGTTATATTTTGTTGGCATACTTCACGTCAGATATTCCATTGTAGATTTTTTTAACACTAATTGAATCTAGCATATTAAAAAAAAATTATTGAACTACCTAACAAACTTCATAAATCACTTGAACACATAAAACTTCATCATAAAACACTTTGATCTTATTTGCACTCTCAATGTATTTACTTTTTCCCAAAGAATTCCTCAATTTGAGAATGTCTGTAATATTCCAGTAAAATATTGTTGATAAATTGTTCATATCAACTCATTGCTATCAAAAATCTTTTTCCCAAACATTTTTAAACCATAACTTCAAAGCTGATTCGACTTGTGGATCCTTCCCGGAATGATTTCTTTTGCTATAAAAATTTTCATTACACTTTAATAATGACAAAATGGGGTCTTTGTTTTTGAAAATTCTATATGAGAGATGTTGAAAATCAGCATTTCTTTGACTCTTTTTTTGGTAATTTACTGTATTGATTTAAAATGTCAAGTTTTCTTTAATACTTTAATCATGTTTTTTTTTTTTAATTTGGACATCACACTTCAAAACTTTAAGTGACACCAAACCTCACAACACAAGTCAGGTTGTGTCACCATATCGCTTAATTGATTTCTCAGAATTTACGGTACTTGTAAACATTTTGGCTTGGTTCTGTGCTATTGAACGCAAATTTTATTGCATGACAAATTAAATAACAATAAGCGAAGAGATGACTACAATGAGCGACTCGATTACAATGTATTTATACAATTCTGTTTGTCTATAAGTGAAACGATAATAATAACTGAGTGATAACATTAAGCATGAAGTATAAGGCAGCTACTGAATTTGTAATTTTATTGTTTAATTGTTCAACTTCATTGTAGAGTTGTTAATTAGTTTTAATAAGCCTGTTTCCTTTACCATTATTGTTTTTCTTTCCTAAAACCATATTCCTTCTTAATTTCAGTTTCACTTCATACAAAGGAAGTATCCAGTTACTATGTTTTATTTAGATGCTGAAAATTTTGTTCAGAATTCTCAAAAAAGGTATGTTGAAAAATGGTTAAACAGTACTGTTGGTGTAATTGTACCTAATAGATATAACCATAAAATGTTTTAAAAGTGCATTTTAATTTCTCTTTAGTGATCTGTACTACCTTTTAATATTATATAACAATACTACTTTGCTGATTGTGTGTTTCAATATTACAGAAATACTTACTTTGTTGTTATATACTTCATTAACTTTATAAATTTTATTATTGTTTTATACTGCCTTATTTTTATGATACACAAACATTTTTTTGAACACTTTTTAATTACATTTCTAATTAGAGTGTTAATTATTGCCTTTTTAAGAACATGTCGGCTGTGTAGTGAAAACTGTTATTTGCTGTATAGCAAAACTAACAAAAAACACTAATTTAATACATGAAACTAATAAATGCTAAATTTTCTGCGATTGCTCAATTCTCTATAAAAAAAACTCTGTCTTTCTATAGAACCAAAGCTACTTATGGTACTAGAGAAATATATTGTTCTTAACAATTTTTCAAATATAAAGCAGTTTTCCCACTAATTATAAGTACTGATGTGGTACAAAATACTTATGTACTTTACAAACCATACTATATTAAGAAACTGAATCCCGTTTAAAATTTCAAGATTTTACTCGTAATTCGAAGCTTATAGGCCTTTATATTGCCTATTCTGTAAAATGTTAATAGAATTCAACAAATAGAGTATTCAGAAATTTTGTTGTGAGAAAATCATTTATATGAATTCAGATATGTTTTTATGTTAAGACTTTATAAAAACTTACAAGTTTTTTTGTCTTCCATAATTCTCTCTAATACTATTTCCATACACTTACAGGTTTTTTTTACCAGATGAAAATCACTAAGACAGGTGTATAGAAATAGTAAATACCTGAGCATAATATTTGTTTGCCGTACTAGCATTATGTCAAATTTTTGGTCATTGTTGATGCATTTCGAAAGTCTTCCATCAGAACAAAAGACATTTTTCTAGTGTTGGTTATATAATTTGTTTTGATAAATGGAAGTTATCCAAAATAGCTCAACTGCTAAAAATTAGGCAGTGGTAAAAAATACTGTGCTCAAGGTAAAGAACATAGCAGAAATATAAGATATAAAAACTTCATCTTAGGAATAATTTCAAGTGAATGTGTAATAATCATGAACATTTACACTACTTGTAATAATTACTTGTATACTTTCACTTTTAAGAATTCATTTTCAAATGAAAATTAGTATCTGGTCATAGAGCTCTGCTCTCTATTATCACTGATTTACTTTTATTATATATTAACAATAGATATAAGATATTTCTTACTTATGTATGGCAATATTGTGAGCTAATAATAAATTGTGCATCATTATTATTTCAATTTTGGTTAAAATTGATAATACCATTATTCTCTCTTCAGAAAAGTTGTTTAGTTATTATCAACAAAAGTTGAATGTACAAACATACATTTGCTATTTTCTTGTTAAAAATATAAACAATCTGTAATTTAACAGCTGGATCTGCTAAGCTACACAACTTTGTTCTAATTCAATTGATTAATTTGGGATTTTTACGAACATGAGATTTAGTGGAATTGACTTCTATGCTTTGAAAACCCCTATGGTCGAATTTTCACGAAAATCTTTAGAGCAATTTTCGAGAACATTTGTGCGTGCAAACATACATATTACCCAAGTTCTTGTTTAATAAATTATGGTTTATATTTTATCTCACATTTACAAGTTTAAACTTTAACTGACAACTCGTTGGACATACCTAGTGGAATATATATTATTTGTATTATATTTTATTCTTTAAAAAGAATCTTCCACCAGTATCTTTATTCTTTAAAAACAGCTTTTCCATTTTGTTTTTTTTTTCAACACATTTTGTGTACCTATAACTATTTTCAGCAAAAATTACTTGATTTCAACTTTATATGTTTGTGTGCCAAGTAGTGGGTAAGATCTCTTTGGTCCCAGTAAAAAAAGAGTCTACTTTAGATAAACTACCCTGCCTACTAGAGCACTGAGTACATAAGGCGCTACATCATTTTTATCACATATATATAAAATATCATATATATATAAAATAAATTTATTTCATCCTCTCATATTTCTTTTTGTGTTTTCTCTTTGATTGACAAAGACCACTGTGTGGTTGAAATATATCATTAGTTAAGTGCTTTTATGTGTTTCTATTTCAAGACTACAGAGTGGACTCTTACCAAGGTAAGTCCGTCAGTCTCCTAGTCCAAAAAATCTAAATAATCTTTACCAACAAAAACTAACCTAAAAATTATGATATATATATATATATATATATATATATATATATATATATATATATATATATATATATATATATATATATAAAGAACAAAAGTCAAAATACAAATACAAGAATTATATTTGAATTTACAATTCAAAGCTTTTCGTTGGCTAACAGTACCAACATCATCAGGAATATTCCTGATGATGTTGGTACTGTTAGCCAACGAAAAGCTTTGAATTGTAAATTCAAATATAATTCTTGTATTTGTATTTTGACTTTTGTTCTTTATTAATACACAAGAAAACATATTGCGATATATATATATATATATATATATATATATATATATATATATATAGCCTGAAAGTATATCTATGTCTTTGAGTTCTTGATAAAGTGTAAGTCTACCTCAGGGTTGTGACTGATCATATTTGCCATATATTTTCTTACACTACAAATCAGAAGGTTTATTGTTCTTACAATATTTATTAAAAAAAAAATTTTTATGTAATAATAGAGTACTCAAATGGACTATCAATAAATACATACAAAATTAAATACATGTAAAGTTATATTTTTACCAAATATAAATAAATATATCTAATGGATATTGCATGAAACTAATTTGGATGCACTAGGAAAATACATCAATTCCCAGTTAGAATAGCATTTGGCATGATAATCCATCTCACAGAGGCAAATTTTTTATTATTTTGCCATCGACTTATGCATCTCCGTTTTTATGCATGGGATGCTATATGTGCCATTATCTAGAATTAAAAGGAGTAGCTTAAAAACTCTTGCCAAATGATAATCCATGTCATACACGAAACATAATGTGTAAAGTTTTGGACTCATTCAGAGTATGACCCGATTGTAGATAAGTTACTTGATATTACTATTTAATTAAGGAGGATATAATTACTATAAATATACAATTTAAAGTTATCAAGGAAGGAATAAGTCAACATTTCAATTGGTAGTATTTTATTTCACTTAACAAATTAATAAAGTTATTCTTATACCATTAAATTTTAACCTTTTGCCTAAAGAACTAAAAATTTGGAATATTTTAATATAATAGTGATAATAATTCTACCCAAAATTACTTCAAAACCCTATAAAAAAAACATGGTGGCATATACAATATATAATATTGTAAATAAAAGTCTTTTAATCAATTTAGCAATTTTTTTCACATTGAATTTCTGGTACTAACAATGTTATTGGGTGTGTGGCGAAGAATGAGCCCCTCCTACGTTGCTTCTTGGTATTGGTCTGGATTCCTTGTCAGCCTTCGATGTGTGGTTCATAAAGCTTCACTTTGTTATATATTCAATGATTATAATAATTTTAATTAATCACTTTAACAAAGTGATCGAAAACGTTCTGTCTCAGTAAGTTTTCACAAATTTACAAAATTTAAAGTTCGGATAGTCATAAACTATTGTTAAAGTGATTAATTAAGATTCACTGAACATAATGGAGTACAAAATTCAAGAATTAATAATTTATTGGCACTTTACTACCAATTATGTATATAAAATTTAATTTATCAATTATTCACATTTATCAATTCATTTGAGTAGAAATTCTTATATGCTCTCTACATCCACTCCACTATCATATCCCAGATTCTGATCTTACAACCTTTGTACTTTCTTGTCAAACTGACGTGTGGTCACATTACGTGTATACCATCTGGGATCTCAGAATTCTCTTTCTTCCCTTTTCTCCAATTTGGTAATTATTTGAAAATTCGCACCGGTCTTTCTTCCTACAAGTATCTGAAAAACCTGATCCGTATTATAATCGGGTTATTTCTATAATATTTTAGGCTTTTTGCACATGTGTGTTCAGAGGACAAAATCTAGGATTATTGGAAAGATAATAGTAATATCAAATAAGAGGTATTACGAAACAATAATCATTACAAACTGTTGGCATTGAGGTCTAGAAAAATAAGGGTACACAGATCATGTGTATTTCCATATATGGTAATCAAACCTGTTTGCCTTTAATGCTATTACAGCAAATATCTGATTTGATAATAAAGAAGGAAAATTTGTTAAAAAAGAGAAAGAACTATAACTAAGATATAAGTAAAAAATTTTGTGAGTTATGAACAGTCTTGTCCCTGACTCACAGCATTGAACAATGCACTAATCTAGTGCAAAACATGACTTGAAAAATATTAGTAAGTAGTGATTTTTTTTGCCAAGTGATACCAATAAAAGTGAAGTAAGTAAAACATTTGTTATGACAATGTCAGATTAGGGCATGATTTGGTTGATGTATGTGTTCTGAAGAATCGAATGTTCTTATTGAAAAATATTTGCTCAGTTTTCAATTAATCCCTTGACTAGATTCATTCTAGTACAAGCCTAGGGCATGTGTCACTTTACAGACACAGAGTTTCTTCTCAAAATTTCTTTTTCTGAAACATCTGATGTAAACAAGCTTTCACTCTTGTTGCAAATTAATTAAGATTTAGTAATCTCGTGGTATCTATTAATTACTATCCATCAAAATTTGACATGACAGTGTTTCGGACAAATATATATATGTATCACATTTAAAGTCAAGTAAGTACAAGGTATTCAGTTTAAGTGTAAATTGTGAGAGTTAACCACTGTGTCTGAGATATTCTGTTTATTGAGGTTTGTTTAATTTTATTACTTTAATAATATGAGTTTTCCAGACTTAAAACTAATGCTGTTATTAGTAATATGGTATTCTGGGATTTTTTTTTGGTCTTCAATGATAAATTCAGTTTGATCCATATTGAAATGACTGCATGATGTGTTATTGGGTCTTGATTCAGTGCTTGCATAGATTAAGACATGCCATTTTGTATTTTCATTAAAAGAAACGTAATTCCAGCTGGTTGTATTGAAAAGTATGTTACTAGTAATGAAAGTGGAATTTCCATAACCCCTAAATTAAGATAGTAGCAATTTTTCTGTCAAACAAAATATTCCAATCGAAATGATAGATCTTTAATAATTGTGAGGGTTAAAATGAAAAACAACTTGTTTGTCAGTTTCTCTCTAAATGTTCTTATCCTTTCTTCTGATAATTTTTAAACGTTTTTTCATGTAATGTTTCCTGGACAGACACCATTACATTACATCAAATTCCTTTATGCATATTCTTAAAATCAGATTACATTGTTTTTTTTTTTTAATTTTTACTATTAGTTCACACTCTCCTGCCATAGACCTTGTACAAATTTTCTATTCTATATAAAATTTGTTTTTATTCATCGAATCAAGTTCAAATACATTTTTTTAAACCTATAGTGGATTGACAATTGATGTTAATGAGTTTTTTCAAATATTTATTCAATAATTTAATTACAAAATTTGTGGGGCCTAGCCAGATTCGAACTGAGTATCTTCATGTTCAAAGTTTAGTGCGCCAACTTTCCAATACCTTCCAATATATTTCTCAAAGATGTATATGAATTTTTACCCCCATCTGGTTTTTGTCAAAACCTCAATTGTACAACCTTAAACTGTTGCCATGTTTACCATACAATATCATGAATAGTGCTCTAGGATAAGTAAAATAAAAAAAATTTCTTTGTTAACCTCAGTAGGAATTTACTTAAATATTTTTTTATATTGCTTGTTGTTCAAGGCAATTTTAATATGTGATTGCTTATTATGTATTTTCAATATATTATGAAGATAATACATAAAGTAAATGAAATTAGCACGAGGCAATAATTGCAAAACTTCCTTTACAGAGATGAGCTCAAGAAAGAAATTATTTCTGAAAAACTATATTTTTCAACTTTCATATTACTTTTGACATTTTCTATTTCATGTCATCACAGCAATAGGTAATTGATTAAAAATGAAATGACTAAGGCTAAGCAACATTTGCGATTTGTAATTGTGGGCTTGTTTAGTTGTGAAAATAGAACACATTATTTTAAATTAAACTTTTTTATATCAACTTGGCAAAAAAAACCACTACTTACTGACAAGTCTTCTCTGTGACTCACAACATTGAACAATGCACTGACCTAGTGTGAAATGCTTCTGCTGAAAATTATCAGTAAGTAGTGGTTTTTGGCCAAGTTGATACCAAAGAGTGTAATTTATAAGAAAAACCTCAAAATCTACAACACAAACACTGCAAGCATTATTCTAAGTTGAAAAGCATGCATATGCAACAGAAATATTACAGCGATTTAAAAAATTCTACCAGACCTATATTTGAGGGACACGATTATTACTATACTGGGCTAAGTCAGCATGATTGGCGTGAAACAATTAGCATTTACAACAATTGAGTCGCGCTTCAAACTTGCAAGTGTGGTCTTTACCTCTTTTTTCTGTTAATTGTTTTAATAGTATTTGTTTGTCACAATGTCAGATGTTCCAAGTGATAAATCTTGTGAAGAAAGTCTGATAAATAGTGTGATTGACACTGACAAACTAATTATTGAAATTGAATAAAGACAAGGAATCTATACTATTATATAAAAATCTAATGGTGTGTGTGTGTTAACAAATCACATAAAAACTACTGGGCCCATTGAGCTGAAATTTTACATGGACATTGTTAGGGTTCCTGGTTACACATAGGCCTATTTTTATTTAAAAATTCTATCAGCGCACTGCCCCACAGGCCTTGAAAATTCCCTTAACACTCAATTTATCTATACTGCATTATATACTTGGCTTAATCAACTGATAGTAAATGTGTTAGTAATCACCTGTAAAAGTTACTTTTAAACACAATTAAACAGGTGATAGTAAATGTATGTTGTTATTCATCTTTGAAGGTGGGTTATACTTTACAAATGTCATGTTGCAAGTAGAAGCTTTCCTTCTTTTGATTTCTCCAGACATTAATCAATTAATTTATAAACCGTAGTTTGATAGTTATTGGAATTTAACTTCAGTAAATTAAATTCAACCCGAATACAAATCAAATCAATACAAATATACATCAACTTCTTACAAAGGACGGGTACTCTGGTAGTATATAATAAAGAATTAAAGGATTATAGCAATCATGACTTCTAAGAAAGACTTTGTGAAGAAATTTGTCTCAATGTCATCCCAAAAAGGAACTCTCAGGTAATTTTGGGTTTAATTACATTAAGTAAATATAAAAACTATTTTTACTCATTCTGTTGTACTTGAAAGCGTTACTGGGTTGATTACATCATCCAACTTTTAAAACTACTCCTTTATTATTCGTTGACTGCAAAGAGGATGACCCCAGTAATGTCATTAGCTACAGTTTGCTTTTGTGTGAGGTAAAAGAGTTATAATGGTTGCAACAAAACCCATTGTGAAATTATATTACAGCAAAAGATTTATTAGTCACAGGGCGTGCGGTATTACAATAATGTGGTTATTAATTTTCAACATATATGTTAGTTTTATAGACTTCGTGTTCCATTTTCATATATCTTATGAACTAAAAAAAGGAACTTTGATTCAACTCTAGAATACAATTTTGAGTCAACCCAAAATTATATTTTTATCAATGTTAAAAATGATATATATGTCTATTTTAACAGGTATCACAAATGTTCCAAATCCTCTCAGTATGTGCAATGTTAAGAGTTTTCTTGCTAAACTACTAAATTAAACTACTGTTAATAAGTGAAATTACCTCCCTTAGAAACAAAACCTTTTTCAACTGAATACTTCTTCCTGCTTCTCATAACTTGTGGAATTTCATTTTCAAGGATATGTTGTTTTAAGAATATATTACAAATTTCTATACAATATTCAAAATTTTAATAATATCAGCTGACAAAATCCAACACCTTATTTTTTAATATGCAAAAATTTTCATAACAAAATTCCTAACAACGTTTCCATTACACTTGTTTGTATTAATTTCTATAGAAACCTCAAGATTTACAACACTAAAATTTATTCTATCAGGAAAACAATTGTATAGAGAAATGAACTAGTGGGTATACACCACATCCCTAATAATGAGAATACAAGAATGGAACACTGACTTCTCAATCCTTGATTTTCCTTCATCTTTAAAACAGAGGATATTCCTAAAGTAAATTTTGTGGATTTTGTTATCCATGCCATTCTACAAAACCTATTTGTTTAAACTTGGTAATCTTTTGACTGGCTGAACTTGTGATTGAAGTAAATTTAAAAAACCTAATGTTTTGGAGCACCCTAAATAATCTTCAAGAGTGTCTCAAATACATTTCCTACTGCCCAGTGTAAATGTCATAAGTTTACCAATCATTCATTGAAAAAGTGTTGGTCCTGATAAGACTTATCTGTAACTTTTGTATAACTTTCAGTTCAGACTAAGTTTATGAATGAGTAATTGTGATAATCTCAATCAACCAAGAAACTGATTCATCAGCTTACAGAGTAAAACATCAGTAGCAGAAACAAAAACATTTTTTGAGGTTGCATATCAATATTACTGTTTCAGAGCAGTACTTATCCTGTTCTTACAGAAACCACTGCACACTAAAGTATATTCATTGTAAGATTTGGATTTTGCATAATTATTTTTAAGGATTTTCAAAAATGCTCATTCAAAGTACTATAATTTGCTAATGTGATGATTTAATTTCATTAAATATTATTATTAAACTAACTAATGACTTGATGAGCATATAATTCAAGTAATTTTGTTTAAACTTAGTAAGAAAAAACATTTCAACCATGCAGTTTTTGTGTTGTACATCTTGAAGTTTTTTTTAACTACTACTTTTAATATCACTAAGCAAAAAAACCACTACTTACCGATATTTTTTGGCAGACCCATTTCGCACTAGTTCAGTGCATAGTCAATGCTGTTAGTAACCGACAAAACTATTACTCAGGTGTGTTGTATTGGTTACGTGTCTGTGGTGTACTATTCTTCACTGAGTAGTTGTTAATTATGTGTTCCAATATAGTATTTGATTGTGAGTGGGTTTTGTCGTTTAGATTGCGTTATGGCTGGTTTTTGTGGTGTTTATATATCTTGTAGTTTTCTGTAGTGTTTAGTTTGTTGCTTTTTTGATGTAATGAAAGATTTTTAGATTAGCAAACAATAAACAGGCCTAGTGCAAAACACGTCGGCTGGAAAAAATATCAAGAGGTAGTGTTTTTATGCCAACTGATACTAAAAGTAGCTTTTCAATCATACTAGATGATCTTTATCAGTCTCTGTACAGTTAAAGAATTTTTTGTCAGTAAGTTTTTAAAAGAATGTACTTAAAGTTTCCGCAAGTTGGTAATTATTCTAAAAATAAAGTTGAAGTTTCATTAATCATCTTGAACAATAAAATTCACAAGATTTAATTCCTGCGTACAATTACAGTGTTCAATTTTTGTTTTAGATTTTCAAGTAGATACCTGACCATAAATATCAGCAAACTGCTTGATAAGGAAAGAACAATTTTTAATGGTAAGTTCCAACCCTTATAGAACTTTAAAATTCCGTAGTAAGTTCACAATATTTATTCATTTCAGCCCTATTGTGTGAATTAAATTAAGTTTTCAAATATTACTTCGTTATAATTTTTATATTATTTTTGAATCTGCTTTGAAGTGTTTGTAGTACTTTAATATTTTTTTCATTACCTCAATTTCACAAAATAGCAAACATACAGAGATAACATATTAAACACACTATCTCGCCCCGGATAAAAAAATTAAACAGGTAGATTACTTTCTTTGATTCTGGTAGTGCAGGGGAGGACTCTGCCTAGTGGAGCTATCAATTCCCATGTACCAGGAGATTATTATGTTTTATCCATATCTTTAAGCTATTTTTATTTCACATACCTGTCTGTATCCTTCATCCTACATAATAGATAGTTCAACAGACCGACAAAAGAAAAAAAACTCACCTTTATTTAATCCTTAGAGTAGCCATTTTCCTTGTGGTATTTTTGTAAAGATTATTATGTTATCTACCAACTTAAATATCTTGGATTTATCTCTTGAATTTTGTAGTTCATATGTTCGATGAAACTTAATTAATAACTTTATATTAATCACTTAAACAATATTTTATGACTATCCGAACTTTATATTTGTGTAAATTTGTTAAGACTTACTGAGACAGAACGTTTTTGATCGCTATGTGCCGATCTTCATCAGTGTCTTCTCTAAGTATGTCTCAGTAAGTTTTAACAAATTTACTAAATATAAAGTTCGGATAGTCATAAACTATTGTTTAAGTGATTAATAAGATTCACCGAACGTAATGGACTACAAAATTCAAGAACTTTATATTAGTTTATGACTATCCAAACTTTAATTTTGTGTATATTTATAAAAACTTACTAAGACAGATATTTTCAATAGATCTGTGCTGATCTTCATCATATTATTAATTAGATTTATCAATCCTTTCTGGGGAGTTGAATGAATCATGTAGGGTTAGTTCTTCATTACAATCCTTTTTTGGGTCCAATTTTCACTCTAAGGATTAAAAAATCAGGTTGGAGTTTTTGAACAATGGTTCCTTTTTAAACTTGAAGTTATTTACCATGCTATACAGCCATACTGCATGGTGAGTGTATATTTAAATCTATATATTTTTACTTTTTTGTCTATTATGAAATTCAGCATAACTAGAGTGTTTTAAATGAGTGTTAACAAAAAAACTGGAATAGGGAATGAAAAAAAAAATTCTAAAGCTGGAACAGTTCAGACCAAATTAAAACAACCTAAAGCAGGTGTACTTCTACTATCATTTATAGATGTTTCTATAACTATATATAAAGATGGCTTAAGGGTTTTATAAGTGTTCTAAAGTGATCAGTCAAGTAGCCTCTTAAGGATAAAAAAAGGATTGTGAATAGTAGATAAAATAAGGATATAGTTGGAATTGGGATATAGGAATAAGTAGGTATTTATCGATTTTCTAATTGGGATAATTTATATTGCAAAACAAATTATATCTGGTTATGCAGAAAGTCTTCAGGAATAGGGAAAAATAATACCTGGTGTGGACACACAGAAAATATTTAATTTGGACAAACACAAAATTAAGGTTATTTAATAACCTTGCAAAATTTTATAAAATCAATGATTTTTTTTCATAAAACCGAGCCCTAGTATATGGCTACAAAGTATATGATTGAATATATTTGTTTTAAAAAAAATATAAATTCTACTGAAGAGTGAAGTAAACATATGAAAGCAAAAAAAACACGGCTTCCTTGTTCTGTGTGGGGATACAAAATGTACATTAAAATGAAGCCCACTTCACTTGTCAATTAATTAACTTAACAAACATTATTATTTTGTTTATAATGAAATTCGTCCTAACCTGATAATTTGTAGCAGTCTAAATGTATACCAATATCAAAATGCGAATGCCCTTGGACCCCAGGTCAATTTCTTTCACACGCACACACACACACACTCACCCCTACGAGCACAGAGGATTAGGACTGGCCGTTATTTAGTGGTATCTCCTAACCAAACTCTAACTTTTTAGGTTGTAATTTTAACTTAAAATAGTTAATAAATATTGATTCTACTTAAAATTACAAGAAAAATGATACCAAACGACCCATGATTTACTTTAGTAGTTATTAATCACTGTAAAGTATTAAGTACATTGTACAATGTTTTCCTCAGCGTTTTTACAGTGCTTTTTATTTCATGTTATCCCCTCATGAACAGTGACAATAGTTTGTAAATGGTTTGGTATCAATTTTCTCGTAATGATGTGCAGAATTGATTTATGCTAAACTTTCTGAGGTGTGATATCAAATTTAAGAAATTAGAGTTTGATCAAGGAAGCACCACTAGGTGACTAATAAACAGAGCGCCGGAAGGAATACAGTCCATCCTAATCCTCTACCTTTGTGTGAGTGAGGATTGTATATGTGTGTGTGAGTGAACCTATCTGGTGTTCAGGAGCACTCTCATTTTGCTATTATTATTACTTTTAAAAAAAAAAAAAAATGTTTTTTCAGTATTTAACATCGTAATTTGTTTTATTTGTTTTAAAAACAGCATTTAAACAGTGTTGTGATATAAAGTTACTTATTTTCATTAAAGTTTTGGGCATTGCTACCAGCTTTTATTATTTATACCTGAAGTCTTCTGCATCACCAGGTATAATGTTTTTGACAATATCGATTATGCCTAGAAATTACATTCTTTTGAATTATAGCTCTTATTTACTAAAACACCTACCCAAAATAGATCTATTTCCATTAGGTTCATGGATAAAAAAAAGTGTACCCGTTATTTCAATGCTTATGAAGAAGACGACATGGAATAAGGTTAGTTCCTTTATCCTCTGGTTCTGGGAGTAGGAAAGAATTATGGTCTAAGAGCAGGTGTGGTTAACTGATGTAGACCTGATCTCTTCTGGGGTTAAAGGCAGGTGTTTCTTAATTGATTTTTTTAAAATTATTATATAGAAGTAGAAATCTAAAATGTGTGATCAAAATATAGCCAAATTTTTAATTTTTGTAAGTATGTATTTTTTTTTCATTTTTGGACATCAAGAATAAAGAATGAATTTTATGCACTAAAGCTGCCTAACATGTATTAATTTCATTTCTATACATTTTAAAAAGAAACAATATTTTAAAAAAATTAGTGAATGCCTACTCAGGTAAAACAATTAATTAGAGTAACTTTTTAATAAATAATTACAATTAATATAAATAAAGTAACATAACCTATGAGTTGAAACAGTTTTTATGCCACATAACCTACTACAAAATCAGCTGTTTTATGAAGTCATATGTTTTCACTTATTTTAAGTCAAATGGGATGGAGTAAGTATATAGCATACCATGCCCCTTTTGTGAAATATTTTTCCCCTTATAAAACTAAAATTATTCATTAAATTTAATTAATGAATTAATATTTGAGAAAACTGAAATACCAAGTGTCTCATATAAAACTAAAATTAATTAATTAAATTCAATTAATGAATTGATATTAGAAAAAATTGTGTCAAGTGTCATCTACTACAAGTTTTAAAAAACATATTTGAACTTGAGTGGATGAATAAAAAGTGTTTTACTAACAATTTGAACAAGAAAAAAAAAAAAAAAAAATATATATATATATATATATATATATATATATATATATATATATATATATATATATATATTAGAGAGAGAGAGAGAGAGAGAGAGGGGGGGGGGAGAATGTGAACTAATAATAGGAACTGAAAAATAAGAATTAGATTTCTGGGTAGAGGACAACGTGAAAGTGATTTCCTGGTAAATACACAAAACCTACTTTATTTACTATTCATTTACTGAAACAGTAATTGTTCTAAAATTGTCATAATCGATTATATATATTAATGTGTAAGTCATGTTTGTTATGAATAAAAACTCCAAAATATCATCCAGTTCGGTTCAATTTTTATTGAATGACAAAACACATCTACCCTTGAGTGTAGGTTCAAGGTCATTGCGCTGTCAACAAAGCGGATTCAAGCTTACGTCATGATCATTTCCGACAACAGTTTAATGAACGTGGAAATATAAGCTAGCCGAAAGCAGTTGTTAGGCGAAAAACATTTGTGGCATTTTCCACGCTGTAACTAATTTCTTTGCAGGGAATTAATTTCCCTAGAGGAAGCCCTCAAGAGATGAAAGAATAAATATTATTTCTCCACCAACCACATCCGGCCTTGGTGCTTCTAGGGAGCGAGTCACCCAATCTATTACTGGGTACTCATGTCCCTACTTGTAATTAATCCCTTCCATACAACACTACTTCTAGGAGTATCTTGTAATTTTATAACACGGTAAACTTACATATCGATCTTATCTTGTTTTCTCACTTGTTCATTTGGGTTCAGTAACGGGTAACGGACGGTGAGGCAGTGACGGTTTATGACCTGTCAAGAGGCAGGGGCCAGACCGAGCGCCAACTGCAGCCACTTTGTGAGGGAGGGGGTGCTAGCTATGTTAGGTTAAAAACAATGAATATACGACAGGTGTGCCCAGCGACACTTGTGACCATGATGAAATATGCGACAGTTGTGACCAAGCTACCCCAAATATACCATGGATTGGGAGACCCACATTATTTCCTGCATTAGGTATGATTATAGCCTCTCTGATTCCCATCACACTTTGCCCAGGCTTTGGACTGGCTAAGTGATAGAAAACAAGTTTCCCCATTACTTAGAAACACAAGTCAGTTTTCTATCATTTAGGCGTGTTTAAAATCAGCTATAAGCTTCGTCATTTTTATATTTGTTTTTTTATATTTTAACATGTTAATTTCTTTTTTTTTGTATTTTAATTTTTGTATTTTTTTTTGTTTTTTAAAATGAATTTCGTACTATTTACAAATATGGTCATTACTTTTATCATTATCCAGTTTGAGCTCAGTCTAATTTTTGTAAGTAGGACATAGTCAAAAGAAATGTTCTTATGTCACCATTTTGTTCATAAGTCTTGAATGTTTTGTTAATGCCCTCGTCCAGTCTTATATAAGTGGATTCTCTCCTCTTACCCTCCAAGGTTCCCTCCAAGCGTTGTATGCGCGGGCTGCATTTTCCGCTTCAGATTTCAAACAGCTAATCAATTCTTTGATTCTAGGATTTGTTTTCCGAAGGGTGTTGTTTAGTCTGTTGTTCCATTCTTCAACAGCATTAGTTGTTCTATGACGTCTGTTGTGCCAGTTCCATAGTTCAATAGGGTAGTCATCATTTTCCAGCCATGTTTCTATGAAATAATAAAAAAACTCAGTTAGTTTTGCATTTTCTGGAGCCTGAGAGTAGATCTCCAACCAACCGTCACTAACATCCTCAGGTTTAAGGAATGCAATAGCTGCACACATTTGAATGTGAAGGCGTACTTGGTCATTGTCTTTGTAGTCGCGCGTGAGACCTACCTCCTGCACTCTTCTCCACAGACACTTCTTCATGTGGAAATAACACCCCTTTACCACAACCAAAGGGAACACCTCTTTTAACGCTGATATCGCTGCTATTTCGAAGTCAACGTTGACAGTTCTTGGCGACCAGCTAGGTATAACTTCACGTATAATTTGAAACAGTCTAATGTATGTCTCTTTCTTTTTATTCGGCAACAGTGCAAACGCCACAGGGTATACATTTGTTTCTTCTGGCGAACTTACAAAATCGGCGTGGATTGAATATATCTGCGAAAACTGCTTGCTTAAGCTCTTGAACGTTCCATCCATAAAATACTCTTTTTGGAATTTCAGTCCCTCCCTTCCTCTGTTTCTACAGAACACTAAAGTTCTTTCACCAGCGTTGTCGTCAGCGAGAATAAAACTGCTGCCATCTTTCATTTTCAATATCTCTTTATCAAGGATGATGTCTTCGCGTGTTTCGGGCTCTGTTTGGTTTCCTTGAGATTTGTACCGTTGACGATGGAGATCTCTCTTCGCCGCACGTTGAGATGGCATCTCCGTGACAAATTCATATCCTTTGTTGTGAAGTTCGCCTAATTCTTCATTATATATTTTCGAAATAGATGTATCTTCATCTCGAGTCCTCTTCTTCGCTTTTTGAACAGTTTTCTTCACCTCCAGCCTTGCAACATCTGGAGCTCCACATTGATGATCGGTTTCACTCAATACCTCACCGTCTCGGCTCTTGATAGCGCCAAAATACTTTTTTGAGTTTACCTTTGAACATCGCCAAGAAATCACACCATCCTCATTTTTCCGCTTGAAGTAATAGCAGTAGCCTTCGTATAGCGCGCACTCTTTACCCTTCGTTGTCGTAGAGAGCTCCATGGTAGTATAAACGTCCCTGAATACACTATATGAACAGTCCGAATACTAACACCAAGACAACCAGGAATACTAATTAACACCAAGACAGGAGAAAGTGTCAAGTGACTGGGGCATTCGGCTTAGCAACGTGTCAGGGTGAGGGTTGGGATTTCGAGTGTATCTTCCCCCCACCCCTTGAACCAATGTGGTCACAAATGTCGCTGGGCACAAGTGTCGCTGAGCACATCTGACGCGACACCAAAAACAATGAGTTATATTTTTAATTTATCCTTTCAGGAAAATGGGTGAATCTTGTAATAGTTATGATATACTTGGGTCTTGTCAAGATTACTTACATAGTTTATAAGAATAAATTAGGCCTACACTTTTTCGGCATGGAATAAAATGGTTTCACTATTGTTTAAGTCACTCTGTGCGTAGTAGATAAGGCAAGGAAGTATCAAAGGCCAACACGAGCTATAAAGCTTGGAACACTCATGTCATACAGCCTTCCGACCCGCCTCCGGTCCGATTTTGCTCCAAAAATCTGATCGGTGCGGAATCACAAAGGAATAAGCACACTGCTCCTTCTCCTTGCCGATTTTACCATCCCGTTAACGCCCATCTCTGTCCCAGGATCGCGAAGGCACTGTGCGCTAGTGTTGGAACATTTTAGCAAACATGATTAAGCTATTATGGCTATCTGTTTGGGTGTAGGACAGTGAGTAACGCCCATCTCTGTCCCAGGATCGCAGAAGGCACTGTGCGCTAGTGTTGGAACATTTTAGCAAACATGATTAAGCTATTATGGCTATCTGTTTGGGTGTAGGACAGTGAGTAACGCCCATCTCTGTCCCAGGATCGCAGAAGGCACTGTGCGCTAGTGTTGAAACATTTTAGCAAACATGATTAAGCTATTATGGCTATCTGTTTGGGTGTAGGACAGTGAGTAACGCCCATCTCTGTCCCAGGATCGCAGAAGGCACTGTGCGCTAGTGTTGAAACATTTTAGCAAACATGATTAAGCTATTATGGCTATCTGTTTGGGTGTAGGACAGTGAGTAACGCCCATCTCTGTCCCAGGATCGCAGAAGGCACTGTGCGCTAGTGTTGAAACATTTTAGCAAACATGATTAAGCTATTATGGCTATCTGTTTGGGTGTAGGACAGTGAGTAACGCCCATCTCTGTCCCAGGATCGCAGAAGGCACTGTGCGCTAGTGTTGAAACATTTTAGCAAACATGATTAAGCTATTATGGCTATCTGTTTGGGTGTAGGACAGTGAGTAACGCCCATCTCTGTCCCAGGATCGCAGAAGGCACTGTGCGCTAGTGTTGAAACATTTTAGCAAACATGATTAAGCTATTATGGCTATCTGTTTGGGTGTAGGACAGTGAGTAACGCCCATCTCTGTCCCAGGATCGCAGAAGGCACTGTGCGCTAGTGTTGAAACATTTTAGCAAACATGATTAAGCTATTATGGCTATCTGTTTGGGTGTAGGACAGTGAGTAACGCCCATCTCTGTCCCAGGATCGCAGAAGGCACTGTGCGCTAGTGTTGAAACATTTTAGCAAACATGATTAAGCTATTATGGCTATCTGTTTGGGTGTAGGACAGTGAGTAACGCCCATCTCTGTCCCAGGATCGCAGAAGGCACTGTGCGCTAGTGTTGAAACATTTTAGCAAACATGATTAAGCTATTATGGCTATCTGTTTGGGTGTAGGACAGTGAGTAACGCCCATCTCTGTCCCAGGATCGCAGAAGGCACTGTGCGCTAGTGTTGAAACAATTTAGCAAACATGATTAAGCTATTATGGCTATCTGTTTGGGTGTAGGACAGTGAGTAACGCCCATCTCTGTCCCAGGATCGCGAAGGCACTGTGCGCTAGAGTTGAAACATTTTAGCAAACATGATTAAGCTATTATGGCTATCTGTTTGGGTGTAGGACAGTGAGTAACGCCCATCTCTGTCCCAGGATCGCAGAAGGCACTGTGCGCTAGTGTTGGAACATTTTAGCAAACATGATTAAGCTATTATGGCTATCTGTTTGGGTGTAGGACAGTGAGTAACGCCCATCTCTGTCCCAGGATCGCAGAAGGCACTGTGCGCTAGTGTTGAAACATTTTAGCAAACATGATTAAGCTATTATGGCTATCTGTTTGGGTGTAGGACAGTGAGTAACGCCCATCTCTGTCCCAGGATCGCAGAAGGCACTGTGCGCTAGTGTTGAAACATTTTAGCAAACATGATTAAGCTATTATGGCTATCTGTTTGGGTGTAGGACAGTGAGTAACGCCCATCTCTGTCCCAGGATCGCAGAAGGCACTGTGCGCTAGTGTTGAAACATTTTAGCAAACATGATTAAGCTATTATGGCTATCTGTTTGGGTGTAGGACAGTGAGTAACGCCCATCTCTGTCCCAGGATCGCGAAGGCACTGTGCGCTAGTGTTGAAACATTTTAGCAAACATGATTAAGCTATTATGGCTATCTGTTTGGGTGTAGGACAGTGAGTAACGCCCATCTCTGTCCCAGGATCGCAGAAGGCACTGTGCGCTAGTGTTGAAACATTTTAGCAAACATGATTAAGCTATTATGGCTATCTGTTTGGGTGTAGGACAGTGAGTAACGCCCATCTCTGTCCCAGGATCGCAGAAGGCACTGTGCGCTAGTGTTGAAACATTTTAGCAAACATGATTAAGCTATTATGGCTATCTGTTTGGGTGTAGGACAGTGAGTAACGCCCATCTCTGTCCCAGGATCGCAGAAGGCACTGTGCGCTAGTGTTGAAACATTTTAGCAAACATGATTAAGCTATTATGGCTATCTGTTTGGGTGTAGGACAGTGAGTAACGCCCATCTCTGTCCCAGGATCGCAGAAGGCACTGTGCGCTAGTGTTGAAACATTTTAGCAAACATGATTAAGCTATTATGGCTATCTGTTTGGGTGTAGGACAGTGAGTAACGCCCATCTCTGTCCCAGGATCGCAGAAGGCACTGTGCGCTAGTGTTGAAACATTTTAGCAAACATGATTAAGCTATTATGGCTATCTGTTTGGGTGTAGGACAGTGAGTAACGCCCATCTCTGTCCCAGGATCGCAGAAGGCACTGTGCGCTAGTGTTGAAACATTTTAGCAAACATGATTAAGCTATTATGGCTATCTGTTTGGGTGTAGGACAGTGAGTAACGCCCATCTCTGTCCCAGGATCGCAGAAGGCACTGTGCGCTAGTGTTGAAACATTTTAGCAAACATGATTAAGCTATTATGGCTATCTGTTTGGGTGTAGGACAGTGAGTAACGCCCATCTCTGTCCCAGGATCGCAGAAGGCACTGTGCGCTAGTGTTGAAACATTTTAGCAAACATGATTAAGCTATTATGGCTATCTGTTTGGGTGTAGGACAGTGAGTAACGCCCATCTCTGTCCCAGGATCGCAGAAGGCACTGTGCGCTAGTGTTGAAACATTTTAGCAAACATGATTAAGCTATTATGGCTATCTGTTTGGGTGTAGGACAGTGAGTAACGCCCATCTCTGTCCCAGGATCGCAGAAGGCACTGTGCGCTAGTGTTGAAACATTTTAGCAAACATGATTAAGCTATTATGGCTATCTGTTTGGGTGTAGGACAGTGAGTAACGCCCATCTCTGTCCCAGGATCGCAGAAGGCACTGTGCGCTAGTGTTGAAACATTTTAGCAAACATGATTAAGCTATTATGGCTATCTGTTTGGGTGTAGGACAGTGAGTAACGCCCATCTCTGTCCCAGGATCGCAGAAGGTACTGTGCGCTAGTGTTGAAACATTTTAGCAAACATGATTAAGCTATTATGGCTATCTGTTTGGGTGTAGGACAGTGAGTAACGCCCATCTCTGTCCCAGGATCGCAGAAGGCACTGTGCGCTAGTGTTGAAACATTTTAGCAAACATGATTAAGCTATTATGGCTATCTGTTTGGGTGTAGGACAGTGAGTAACGCCCATCTCTGTCCCAGGATCGCAGAAGGCACTGTGCGCTAGTGTTGAAACATTTTAGCAAACATGATTAAGCTATTATGGCTATCTGTTTGGGTGTAGGACAGTGAGTAACGCCCATCTCTGTCCCAGGATCGCAGAAGGCACTGTGCGCTAGTGTTGAAACATTTTAGCAAACATGATTAAGCTATTATGGCTATCTGTTTGGGTGTAGGACAGTGAGTAACGCCCATCTCTGTCCCAGGATCGCGAAGGCACTGTGCGCTAGTGTTGGAACATTTTAGCAAACATTATTAAGCTATTATGGCTATCTGTTTGGGTGTAGGACAGTGAGTCAGTCACCCCTTTGTTTGATAAGGGTAGCCAGGTAGATTCTCGATCTTCACTTTCGGAGAAAGGGGGAGTGAGATAACGAGATGGAGGAGACATTCCATTTCAGTGGGTAGACCTAGAGTTTTAGAGGCTCTTGGGAAACCAACTCACCCTTCTAACTCGTTCGACGGGTCGGCCTTTGATACTACTTCGGCCCATTTTATGTCGATTAAAGTGTAAGCCTAATTTAATTATTTTCATAAAACTATGCCATAAACTTAACACAACACAAGTCTCTCATAATTGACGACAAAAAGACTCACTAATTATACTGATAGGATAAAAAATCAAATCCATTATGTTTAAATTCTACAAGGGAGAAATAAAGTAGAGAGATAAATATCAAAGCGTTAAAATAACTACAAAAAAAACCATTGTTTTTAAAAATTAAGACAATTTTATTGTTAAAACATCGAAAATAAATGCAATTTTAAATTGTGATATTAAATTCTCTTACGAAGTATACGCAAAATTATACATTAATTAAACAAACAATTACTCTAATTCCGTAAGTTTTCAAATAAAGGGAAAATCTTTTATCTTGTATGATTTTTAACAAAATGTATTTCTATGTAGAGTTGACGCTGTAATAGATTTTCTAATAGGATTTTAGAAAACAAGTTGTATTGATTGGACTTGTTCATTACATTGTTATAAACCATACATTTGTATAAAGATAGTAAGTAGTCTATGTACAAATAAAATTGTGTAATATAAGATCTCCTTTCATTATGAGTTACCAGGAAGCATATGAATAAAGCCATTCATATGAATATAATAATGTATTTAACTGACTCTTGTTTTACCAGTTCTAAAATTACATGCTATATTTACATAAATTAACACATGACTTTACTATTTTAACATCTGACATACTAAGTATTTACTTTTAAAAATGTTCTTAGGAGACTTTATGAAAAAAAAATATAGTTTTGAGCAAGGTTTCACATTGAGGTGATCATTTTAAGTACATGGACTGGTTTTTTGTAGTGTTATTTAACGTGGATTAGTTTTAACGTTAATTTGTATGTAAATTATAGTTAAGTAGAATAAACTAAAGTAACTAAATTAAGGTCAAAAAATGTTTTCGTTAAGTTTTGTTTGTAACTGGAATAACTGTATTTGTAAGTTATGAAAACGGTCAATATAATATTTATTATTGAAAAGTCAAAATAATTTTCAATAACACATAAGGTGACTAAAATAGTGTCAGCTATTAGCGTTACAACAGCTAATTTGTCCAGACCTGCAAGACAATAGTATTTTAAGAATGGTTTAGTCATGGGTCGTTTACAACCACACTTGTGCAGAAGTTTATATAAGTCACTGTTTTCTTCTTTCTTTTCTCCTCTTCTCTCGCAACCCCCTTCCCTACATCCACTGCAACCCCACAATGTACCTGCGCCTGGCTCATTGTCCGGCCCCTGCTTCTTGACAGTGGTCATAAACCGCCGCTGTCTCACAGTCCGTTGCCTATCTGTTTGGATGAAGAAGATCGAATTGATCAGAAATCGTTGACAGAGAGCAGTGGAAAACGTGAATTTTTGGTACATGATGCTTGGAAAACGAGACACGAAGAAGGAGTGTTTGCTACACTTTTACCTCATCTTTTGCACGACGAGATGAAATTTTTCGAATATTCTAGGATGCCGATGTACACGTTCAATTAGTTGGAACTTAAACTCCAATAAAAATTGTCGAGGCAAGCGACCTACTTTACATGTTTAAAGCATGTGCAAAAATGAGAATATGTCACTCAAAAAAAGTTAGCCAGTCCCAAATTTAATAAATAAACATTGTCCCCCAGCATAAAAACCGTATTCCATCCTACCCAATAAATGCCTTGCCTTGCAGAAACCCTCTTTAGATCCAGCCCTAACCAAAAGCCCTGATCCCAAATTTCTACCTGCAGCCATTATCGTACGACAGACGCTGCAAAACCTCGGGGGCCACTAAACCCCCTCCTTCTCTGACTGTCTGGCTTTAGAAGAGAGAGGGCCGACAGGCAATCAGTCACCAGATTGCGGGGAACCTATCTCGAGAGAATAAACTTTTGGTGCTTGTGTTCTTCCGAACTGTATTTTAATGCCCCGCAGTAAATTCAATTTTATGTATACTTGAAATTGTATATTAAGAGAGTCGTCGTTGTTAGAAGTAGCTCTTTTTAGGGGTTTCCACGAAAACTAAATTGTAGTGGAGTAAACACACCCATCACCTCGAGATGTGCACGTCATAAAACTTCCAGAATAGGGAATATACCACCTACCTTCAAATACTTATATCTTACCCCTATCCGTGCCCAATACGTAAGTTTTGTTTGCTATGTTTTTATTTTTTTATTCATATCGTTTACAGGTTACATGTTTAATGACAGACTTAATACAATTTGTTGAATTTTAGTTGGGGCATGTAAATTTACAGTGTGCGCCAAAATAAACAGTACTGTAACAGTTGTAAGATTTTATTTTATTTAAATAGTTTTACGAACACATATAAATAAAAAGAAGTTAAATCGGTTAAACTCGAGTATAAACATGTTCGATATGGCCCTCGTTCAATGTGAGGCAACACACGTACCGTTTTGAAGGTTTTGCACAATTTTGGTAAAGAGGGGTTGTTTCATGGTCCTTATACACATGGTTATTTTTTTCACGTAGTTGAACGATAGTGGTTGGTGGATCATCTTGGTTGGACAAGAAAATCTTCTCATTCACCATTTCCCAGACTTAGGTGTAAGATCTGGGGAGTGGGGTGGTAAGGAAAGTTTGTTCCAAAGGAGATGAAGGCAACTTTTCTTGCCAAAAGTCTCTTGAAGGAAAGCATTGTTTGATGCAGTGTGACTGATGGAACCATGCTGTGGCCATCCTGAAGGCAGTTATGTGAACGATACAGCAGGTTCGGGCACAACAATATCTCCTGATATCTTCTATAAAACGACCAAGAATGACCCTTATATCGGTCTACTACAGCTGATTCAGCTTCAGTACTGTTTATTTTGGCGCATACGGTATCTTACGAAATTCTATATTTAGATCATTATCTATTTATTTTTTCATTTGTTAGGTTCACGTTAAGTGCAAGTTTTAGATGTCGATTTATTTCAGTTTCTCCGTATTGACTGTGAAAAATGCTGTTTACATTAATTAAACAATTATTTCATATCTGACGGTTGTCTTTTTGATGTTTTCTACAAGCTCAACTATAACTCACTATGCTGGCACCTTTCGAAACCTTTTCATTCAAGAAGCCTAACCTACTACTATACGACGGTTTCAAAACGCGTTAGAATAGTAAGTTAATAGTTTTCACTTAGTTCTTTAAATACAATGGAGACTCGATAATTCGAGGTAGATGGGACCCAGACTCCCTTGGAATAAACAGAAATAAGTTCCTGTGCATTAGAAAAAAAACTGAAGTTTTAATGAACCTTAATAAGGAAATTAGGAAGGCAACAAAAAAGAACTTTATTCAGTACATTCCATACATAAATTAATGATGATTTGGAATACATTGTTTATCACAGTTGCTAATTGTTTTTGAAAAAGTTATGTTTCTTCTGCGTTAGCTTATCAGGTCGTTTTCGTGCTACGGTGTTCAGTAGACATTTGAGCAGCAGAAGCACATCTGTTGGTGTGGTGTTTGTTTTGTTCAGTAGTTTCCAAAGCGGTCGTTCCTTCACCGTGACTAATTTTCGCTTCTTGTATTGTCTCGTTCGATCCTTCATCTTTCTTGTCGTCATCACTGCTTTCGGTAGTTTTTTGTAAAATTACAATAATCGTAACATCTTTTATCTCAAACTGTTCACATCGAAATTTTCACAACCCCTAAGTTTCTTGATAAGAAATGTAAAACCTGTTTCTTCTTGTGAATCAATAACAGTAAAAAAAGATTACGACTCAAGATTGTATAGTTAGATGATAGTCAGCATCTGAATTGTTCTCTATCCATTCATCAGCACTTTATTTCTTATATGAAACCGGCAATGCTGACGGAAATGTTTTTAAACGCCGCGTGCCAGCGGTTTAGCTGTTAATCCCGTGGCGTAGCCGATTCGAAGCCAGAATCGAATTTAACGGAAGCTCGAAATATGAGGACTCGGAATTTCGAGATTCTACTGTAATTTTTTATGATTTAATCAGCGAAATCAAGATTACAAAACTTACCTTTAAAAGTTTGGATTGCTGTGTTTTGTTTTTTCAATTCCTTTTATTGGTTCACACTCTCCTTAAATATATATATATATATATATATATATATATATATATATATATATATATATATATATTAAATATGGTGATATGTTTTCTTGTAATATAGTTAATAAATTTTAAATATTTCAAAAACAAGAATATTTTTAATACATATATCATATAGGCCTATTATTCAAAGCTTTTCGCCGATAAAACAGTACCAGCATCTTCAGGAAAATAATTACGTAACAAAATATTTTACAAAAATCAAAACATATATACTACCTCAAAACAAATGTAGTACATGTTTCGATTTTTTAAAAAATATTTTGTTACATAATTATTTTCCTGAAGATGATGGTACTGTTTTATCGGCGAGAAGCTTTGAATAATATATGTATTAAAAGTATTTTTATTTTTGAAATATTTCTAATTTATTATTATATATATAAATATATATATATATATATATATATATATATATATATATATATATATATATACATATATACATATATTGTTCAAATTTATTGTTTATGCTATTTAAAAATCCATTTAAGTCCAAATACATTCTTTTAAACTTTTAGTGGATGACACTTGATGCTATACAGTTCTTACAAATAATAATTAATTAATTAAATTTTATTTTTATATGGGAGAAAAACCTTTCATAAAAGAGGCAGGTATGCAATATAGTTATTTCGTCCCATTTTGCTTAAAATAACTGATGACATAACATTCCATAAAACAACTGATTTTATGTTTTAGGTTATGTGATAGAACAGAGGTTTTAACGCAGAGGTTATGTTACTTTATTTATATTAATTATAATTATTTAATAAAAAGTAGCTAAAAGAATTTTTTTTCTTTAACCTAGGTAGGAATCGTCTTTAGAAATGTTTGGTTTATATTACTTTTTCATTTGTAAGTTTCACTTTTAGCGCGAGTTTTAGATTTCGATTTATTTCAATTTCTCCGTATTAAGCGTGTAAAATGCTGTTTCGATTAATTAAGCAATAATTACCATTTCTGGCAGTTGCCATTTTGGTGTTATTTTTTTGCAAACCTCTTCGTAAGCAGTAATATTCAGGAAACGGTTTATTTTGAAGCGCTAGTACTTCCTGATTCATTGTTCATATTCCACGTTCAATAGGCTTACTGGGCAGTGGGAGGAGGCCGCCCGGCCAATGTTCCCACACTTACCAAGGACTTGTCAAATTCCAAAACCTCCACTTCCTTGCCCATAAATTGTCGATATAACTGTGGCCATGGCCTTTGCCTCTGCAGTAACCGTTACCACTTTTTGTCTGCAAAGATTTTTTGCTCCTAAACATCTTGAAACTATTTCTTTTTAATGATATCGTTAAAATATTTCTGTAAATAATAAATACCTTGAAATAAATTTGATAGGCTTACTCATATAGATACAGTAAATACTGCGCTATTTAGTTAAATCTATTTACATATACTGTATATGGCGTATGGGGACAAACGAATTTGAACATGTCTCATTTAAATTCCTATTTTCAATGAAAAAATCTACCAAAACCTACGACTTTATAAATAATAAATATGCTTATCTCTACAGAATATTGGTTGACTGATTGTCAATCTACTTCTACAAAATTGTATTATAGAGTGAGCTACATGGAATTTTGCAGGGATCTTCTGACTCTATAGAGAAGCAATTTTCTAAATTTATTTTTAGTGTTAACTTTTTTTAAATTTTAGTGAAAGGTCAGGAACCAGTTGTGATGTTTACTTGGTTTTGGTTGGTAATTGTTAAAATTTTTTGTTTTTTTATATTTGAATTTTTAAGGGGTAAATGTATTTTTTAAAAATTGTAGTGAGAGCTCAGGAACCAATCGAGATGTTTGGCATTGGTTTGTAAATGCTAAAAACTTTTGTCTATTCGACATTTGAAATTTTAATAAAGGAAAATGTGTACATATGCAGGTTTTTAAAACACAAGCATATTTTCAGAATCTAAGTGCATTCACTAGCAGGTAGAAAATAGAAATGAACTTAGTGCTCTCTTGTTTATATTATACTGTCTTCTCGTTGTTGATATGATCGTTTTTGTCATGGACTAATATTTTAATATTATAAACTAAACACTAAATATTCACTTTAAATGTTGTAATTTTTTAAATAATGAATTGTTTTTAACCGGGTCGCAAGTAGGCGCTTTACCTAAAATAGGTCTTTACCCTGGCACTAAACGTGAACAAAACAAATAAAAAAAAGGGAAATAGATCATGATCGAAGTACAGAATTTCGTAAGCTATCGTATTCTTACTATGTAAGAATACATAGTATTCTTACTTAATAGACATCTATATACAGCAGTATATCCATATCTACTATTGAGATACACGAACATGCATGCTTGTGACATTAATATCCAGGAAAGATTCCTGTGTACATTTGGAGTTGTAACGTGTGTACACATCTATATAACCACGGAAAAGCTGTAGATCCATATCTACTAATTAGATGAACAATCCTGCATGCCTATGACGTGAATATCGAGGGAAGATTCCTGTTTACATTTGGAGTTTTGTCGTGTGTACACATGTATGTAACCACGGTTTAGCAGTATATCCATATGTAATACTTAGATGCACGAACCTGCATGCCTATGTCATGAATATCTATCTACATATCTACTATCTATGTATTCTTGGTCGTTTTATAGAAGATATCAGGAGATGTTGTGCCCGACATATCTGCCTTATGGTCCCAGCAGGATGGCCACACCATGGTTCCACCAACCACACTGCCTCAAAAATGTTTTCCTTCAAGAGACTTTTGGCAACAGCCTCATCTCCTTTGGAACAAACTTTCCTTACCAACCCACTCCCCAGATCTTACACCTATGTCTGGGAAATGATGAATGAGAAGATTTTCCGTGATGACCCACCAAACACTATCGTCCAACTACGTGAAAAATATAACCAAGTGTATAACGACCATGAAACAACCCCTCTTCACCAAAATCATGTAAAACCTTCAAGAACGGTACGAGTGTTGTCTCAAATTGAACAGAAGGCATATAGAACATGTTTATACCCGATTCTAACCGATTTAGCTTCCTTTTATTTGTATGTGTTTGTAAAACTATGGAAATAAAATAAAATCTTACAACTGTTTCAGTACTGTTTATTTTGGTGCATACGGTAAGTTTACATGCCGCATCTAAAATTCAACGAAATGTATTCAGACTATCATCAAACATGTAAACTGTAAACGATATGAATAAAAATATAAAAACACGGCAAAAAAAATTTCCATATTAGGAACGGATAGGGGTAAGATATGAGTATTTGAAAGTAGGTGGTATATCCCCTATTCTGGAAAATGTATGTCCTGTACATCCCGAGGTAATGGGTCAAGTTTACTTGCGGCAACTAAAATATAACTGCATCAGTGAGTGACCTTTCCTTCGCGATGCCATAACTTTCCAATACTCCCTGTGCTAGGGAATCATTACGTCATATCTAATTACAGCTTCCCTTTCCTACCACTACAAGAGGTTGCACCGGGTAGCCACCTCTCTATGGCCCCGTCAGAGAGTGGCTCTACTTTACCCACCACACACACGGGTTTCGTAAAACCCCCCCTACATCCTGTTCTAGGAGGTTTTATGTCTTTACCTCAATCCTCCCCTTCGTGGATGATATAGTCCTACCAGCTAATAGCCCTAAAACTTAAAAATGATTCATTCAATCTTGTGCGTATAAGTGTATTATCTGTTACCTCAAGATAAAGACATAAACTAATAAAAGGCAACTTTCGGCTAACAGTGTGACGAGACTGCTGTTAGTATAGCGGTGATAGCTTTATTGTTTGTTGTATTAACAGCACAATGTTAAATATTGATCATTACAAATATAAATTTAAGATAATCTCTAAAAACGTTCACACTAAATGAAATTGATACATCATTGTATTAAAATTTCTCTACAACTAAAACAGTGAAGTATAAAGGAAAACAAAATATGTAAAAATACCCCAATAAGAATTGAGTGAATGAACTTGACTTTTACGTTTTAGAACTAAAGTTAAATTTTATTAAAGACTAAAGAATATAAATGCTAGTGGTAATTTTTTGAAAAAATTTAAAAAAAGGTACATTCATAATATAGAATGTACACTAACTCACAAATATTAGTCATAACACAAACTCGTTTCAACGAAAAAATCTTCATCTTTAGCGAGTTTCAACTACTACAGTTATAATTGTGTTTTTGTAGTAGTTATCTTCTGTCTGTAATAACTCATTGAAGATGACGACGTTATCGTCACGACTAATATTTGTGAGTTAGTGTACATTCTTTATTAATTATTAGCTTCACCTCGCAAGCTAAGTTTAAAGAATTTTGTGTAAAAGTTAAATTGCCTGTAACTATAAAGAAACAAGCAATAAAAAAAATTAGGTCAATTCCTATTTAATGGAACAAAGAATAAATTTATTTTAGTTACATTTTATTAAATAATTACAAATAATACAAATAAAGTAACATAACCTATGCGTTAAAACTGTTCTACGACATAACCAATTACATAAAATCAGCTTTTTTATGAAATGTTATGTTATCACTCATTTAGTCAAAAGGACGAAATAACTATATTGAATACCTAGCCCCTTTTGTGAAAAGGTTTTCTCTCATGTAAAAATAAAAATCAATTCATTAAATTTAATGAATGAATTAATATTTGAAAAAACTGTAGTTAACATCAAGTGTCATCCACTACAAGTTTAAAAAAATGTATTTGAATTTATACGGACTAATAAAATGTATTTTATTACCAATTGAAAATTTGAACAAGATATACTATATATCTAATATAAGATATATAAGATGTAATATAATATAGGATATATATAGACTATATATATATATATGCTGATACGTATTCCTTCACGGATGGAAAAATATGATGAATAGTTACGATCTGGAGTACATCCGTTCATTCTGCAGTCCATAAATTCGCAGTTCCGACGTTTCGCTAGAATCTCATCCAGCATTGACGAGGTGAACCCAACAACAGTAGAAGAGCGAGTCTACTGCTACTGCTAGAAGAGTCTCTCGCTCTTCTACTGTAGTTGGGTTCACCTCGTCAATGCTGGATGAGATTCTAGCGAAACGTCGGGACTGCGAATTTATGGACTGCAGAATGAACGGATGTACTCCAGATAGTAACTATTTATCATATACATAAGGAGAGTGTGAACTAATAAAAGGAGTTGAAAGTGTAGAACTAGCTAAAGTATCAAATATTTAGATGATGTCGAACGTCCGTCAAAAATGATAGGAAGAAGATTAAAAATCGCATAGACAATGTCCCTCCATGAAGTAGCTGTGTAATATTTGACATATTTGCGTGTTATATGTAACATGCCATCAAGTTTTATCAGTCAGTGGGCTAATAGTAGACTACATATCTGAAATGTTCAGGCTCGTCCACGCTCACTAATGTAAATACCTGCAGCTCCCGGACATTGCGTAACATAGGTTACATAAAACTAACCACGTGACCCATATAATTTTCCCTACGGGCTGTGTTGCGTTCTGTCTCTGTTGATATGATAACGTTTAAGTGAGCCTACATATAGTGCTTTAAATGTAATGCAAGAAAATAAATTAACCGAATAGTTAAATTAATCTTCCCTAATAATTGTAATGAATTTGTCCTAGCAAATTAATTTCCACGCGCTATTCAGAATTTTACACTCTGTAAGGTAGAGATCGGGTAAGCGACATAGCCACCGCGAGTTAACATTTTCTCTTACTCCCACTTCCAGGGCACCATTATGCCTCATTCCTTTTCCACCTAACCGTCATCCTACGCCTTGGTGTCAACTTCCCTATATTCCAGACCAGTGAGAAAAAGTTGATTTTTTAAAATTTACATACTAGAGATTATATAAAACCTGTAAATGTGTTTTGAAATGTTAAAGTAAACTACGGTAGGAGATGGAAAAGAAGCTTCTATATGGATTTAGTAATCAAGATAATATTAATAATTTTAAATGGAGAAATGAAAGGAATAATTATCTTTTTCAATTCCTTCTATTAGCTCGCACTCTCTTTATATATATTTTGTACAAATTTTTAATCGTTAATTTAATACATTTTTATTCATCCACTCAAGTTCAAATACATTTCTTTTAACCTGTAATGGATCACACTTGATGTTAATACAATTTGTTCAAATATTTACCCAATAATTAAATTATAAATATTTGGAGGTCTAGGTATAATTTGTACCAAGTGTCTTCATATTCGAAGTCTAGCGCTTTGGCACTGAGACAACTTTCCCATAGCTAGAAATTTACTTTTGAAAGATGTATGTGAATCAGCCTAATTGTTCTTTTGCCCCCACGTGGTTGTCGTCGAAACCTTCATTGCGTAACCTTAAATTGTTGCCATGGTTACGACACAATATCATATAATAATGCTCTAGGACAGGGGTCTGCAAACGTTTTGTAATTGAGGGCCTCATGTTCATATATCATGGCTGTAAGGGCAGCAAATAAAAAAATAACCATGAGTTTTATTATATTTTCTAATTTTAGATCGGTAATGTAACTGATTTTAATAGAGTACAGAAGGTAACTTTAACTAACGGCTAATAAAGTAATTTTAAAAAAATAGGCTACTTTCTGATAACAAATTTGACAATTTTCTAACTTGGCTCAGATAAATTTTTTTATGAATATTCTGAAGTGCTAAAATAATGAAATAAAACACCTTAATTTAAAAATTAACAAAATTTTACTAGTGTAAAACAATTGCCGTAGGGGTGAACTTGCCTCCATGCACATCGCAGACACTACTTTCCACTTATATCGCGCCTGTAATTTATTATTAGGCGTTTATTGTTGTGGCTAGTGTAATGGTTCTAGCTATTGAGCCACCTATTTGTATTGTAAGCCGTAAGCGTAAGCTATCCGGACCGCTCAGAATTCGGAAAACCACAAGTGGAGAGGGCCACACAAAATCATTTCGCGGGCCGTAGGTTGCCGACCCCTAATCTAGGATAAAAAAGAATGAAAAGAAACTACAACAGAATACAAGCGACGAAAAAAAGGAAGCGTATAAATAGTAACAAAAAAATAAAATAATAGTCCAACACCATACATAGGAAGGAAAATGGAAAACTCCAAAGAAATTCGCTTTATATTTTGCCTCTTAATATTGTTATTTTGACATATGTATATACATATTTATATTAATTGTCATTATAAAATAAAAAGAAACTAATATTTTTCTTTGTTGAAATAAGTAATAATTAACTTTAAATTTTTTTTGTGAAATATATTACTTGTTTTGTATATAAATACATATAACCTTAATACTTTATATACTGAACTCGTATGGACCAGTCGACAAAAACATACTGATCTTTTTAAGGTATTTATAAAGTTCATAACTTTTGTAATTGAATCGTTCAAACAAAATGGATTATATAAAAAAAGGAGATAAATATGTCATTTTATGTACCTTACCCTCCTTAGAAAATCTTTTAAACTAAAACTTAAAAAAATTAAGAGGAACAAAATTTAATATGTATAATTTCCCTATCCTATTTGTGTACACCTGATAACCACTTTAAAACATATTTATATCGTCACAGAAACTTGCAAAAACGTGCAGCATGTTTATAAATACGGAATAGTTTTTCTCGTGACGTTCTTAACAGGAAATTTTCAAGTCATTGTCAACTGTAGTCCTTAAATTAGAAAATAAAAATTATAATTTTTTCCAATTGAATTTTTTATTTTTACTGTTTGTCAAGTCGTCTTATATATTATTTAAACTCATATAATATATTATATAAAACATAATATGTTCTTCATAATAATCACAACCACTTCGACCCTGGAGTAGTTTAGTTTTAAATGAACCCTATTTTTATATTTTATCTTTACAATAAAACTGTAATTTAAAAAGAGTATTATAACAATAATCATAACAGTAGTAATATTAATTTGTTTTATAATTAAAAATAATTCAAAATATATTTTCAGAATATAGAATTAAAGTTTTCTTTTGTTTTCAACCACGTTTTGATACAAAATTTATTACGTTTAATGAACGAAAAATTTCATTGAAACCAAAATTAAAACTTGCAGAAATAATACAAAATCGTACACTAACTTATCATGATACTAGATTGTATTGTTGCAACTGTTTAAAATTCGTTCTTTTAATTTACTGGATAGTTGTTTTAACTTAAATGCTTTGTAGCTCTCTAATTTTTCTTTTAATATTTACTTGAAGAGAACAAGGGAGTCGCTGTTTTTCTAATAGACCCTTTTCAGAGTAAGCGTGTGTAAATTTTTTACATATATTACAGTACAGTTTTCTGCAATTGTTAACGTTATAATATTATCCTCTGTTGACGCGTTTCGGATTAACTCCATTTTCAAAACTTAAATCGTACTCCTAGATTTAAGTTTTGAAAATAGAGTTGCTCCGAAACGCGTCAACAGAGGAGAATATTGTAACGTTAGGAATGGCTAACAACTGTACTCAAATATATAGAAATATTGCTAACAGAAATGAAGTTGATTGTATTAATAAATTTAAACGTGTGTAACTTGGAGAACAGATTTAAAACAAAAAGCGTTTTTAGTTGTGAAACAAATTTCAAGTATCTCGGAACAGAAAGACTTGCGATAAGGTTGACAGATGACATGTGTTCGAGGTAGCCGGCACACTGGTACAGCGTGACAGATATTCCTTCCCACGGACTGCTAACATTCCGGCAAAGGTGTTGAGTAACACAGCAATAAAGCTTTAATTTGTTCGTATCAAGTCAGCGCAATGATAGTTGTGGTAGTAAAGTTTGCTTCACACTTAGAAGCAAGACATTAAACCTCTCTACTCGGGCACACGAGAGCAGAGCGGGCTTTGTTGAAGCTTCCTCTTACTTTGTATTTGACGTTTTTAAATAGTATGCTTAAAACAAAATATATTGCGAATATCAGAATAGTTATTTGATATTGTAACGGGGTGAAACTGAGGTAGTGTATAATCTAACACTTTATCGAACGGGTAACATACCAATGGAGGGAAGCTTGTTTGTAGTTATTCTTTAGATGTAAAGACCATATCTGCTTTCTGGAATTAGTTATCTGACAGTCCGTTACTCAATCCCAAATATATATATTCCTTAAAACTATCCCTATAAATATAAGATGAATAGTTATTATCTGGAGTACATATCTACAGTGCAAAAAATTGTTGCAGCTGGGAACGAGCTGGTGCTCGCTCTTCAACTGTTGTTGGGTTCACCTGGTCAATGCTAGATGAGATTCTAGCGAAACGTCGGAACTACAATTTTTTTGCACTGCAGAATGAACGGATGTACTCCAGATAATAACTATTCATCATATTTTTCCATCAGTGAAGAAATACGTATCAGCATATATATAAAATACGTTTTCTTGTTTAATAATTTAAAAGAACATAGGTTATTCAAATACAAGAATATTTATTAACTTATATTCCAAGCTTTTCGTTGGTAAACAGTCCAACATCATCAGGAATGAAAATTACAATAATGTAATTATTGCAATAATGTAATCATCTCATGATGACTTTGTACATAAGTATTTAATCTTAGGTAACTTATTTTAGTTATTTTTTGATTAATTTTAGTGGTTTTGGGGTTTTTCACCTATATTTTTGTAATATATATATAGTTCAAATTTTCAATCGTTAATAAAACACTTTTTCTTCTTTCACTCAAGTTCAGATACATTTTTTTAAACTTGTGGAAGATGACACTTGATGTTAATACAGTTTTTAAATATTAACTTGATAATTAAATTAATTTTAATAATTAATTTCGCTTCTATTTTGACACTTAATGTTGTGATTCTGTCACATGTATATACATATTTAATTATTAATTGTAATTATTTAATAAAAATTAACTAAAACAAATTTGTTTTTTGTTGATTTAAGCAAGAATTGACTTAATTTTTTTTTTATATCACTTGTTTCTATCACAGCTAGATAATTGGTAAAGTAGGCTAAAAATTCAATACAAAATTAACTTTTCGTCTTATCTTGACTTGTAATTACATCCGACATAAACTCCTCAAATTAATACTCAAAGGGATATAAACGGAGACCAGGACACATGAGCCAGAATCTTCCCCCCACTTTCCTTAATCCTATTGCAATTTACTACCTTATATAAGGGTATGTAGCAGATACATACTTCCTTATTGTTATATAGAGTGTCATTGATCTTAGGGGTTTCAGTGTAAGCCATGATTCTCTCACGTCTAGACGTCGGTAGTATCAATTTATTCACAGCTCTTTGCAGAGCACTAATATAGTCATTAGGTGGTTTTGATCATCAAAAACAAGAGAAAATATTCCAAATTTAAAATATTTATCGTTGGTACTTAATCAATCTCGATTGGAGCAAGTAACAATTTAGAGATAAATTATTACTTTAATTTTCTTGTACCTTTAGAATAAACAGATAAGCTTAAAATTAGCAAAGCTTATCACATTATTTAACAGCTCATCATTTCTATCACTGCAAGATAATCGCCATTGTAGGTCGGACATTCCGCACTAAATGATCTATGTGTCGCATCCTGACTTTTATTTATATCCCGTATAATATTGCCCAATTAAATCCTCTATCTAAGGCGGAGACAGTGTACACACGAGACAGACTCTTACCCACTCCCAGTATCACGGTAACCTTCCTTAATGCTACTCTTATTTACTACCCTTTGCAAGGGTATGTAGCAGATAGACACTTCCTTATTGTTATATAGTGTCATTGACCTTTCAGTTCCTATACACGTAAGCCATGATTCTCTCACATCGGCAGTATCATCTTACTCACAGCTCTTTGCAGAGCACTAATATAGGCATTAGGTGTTTTTTACAATAAAAAAACAAGACAAAATGTTTTGAATCTGAATAATTTATCACGATGGAAACAAGTAATATCTTTGTGATGCATATTACCTTAAATTTCTTCCACCTTCAGAAGGTGTAAACAAATTTTTCTTCGCAAGGTGCAAACGTCTAGTACTATTTAAGCCATACTGAAAAACTAGCAGAAGTTATCTAACAGTTCTTTTATTTCTTTCAAAGCAAGATAATCGCTAATCTAAGCGGAGCATTTAATACCAAATGAACTCTGTGACGTATTCTGCCTTTTAATTATATCCCGTCTATTCTTCTCCAATTAAACCCCTAAAGGGCTGTAAAGGGTAGACACGACTAGAAGGTAGGTAGATTTATCTTACGGGGACACAGTGTACACACGAGCCAGAACCTTTCCCATTCCTAGTATAAGGGTAGTTTCGTGTCCTAACCCTTTCCCTAATCCTACTGTTATTTACGATCTTCTACAAAGGGGATGTAGCAGATGCACATCCCTATTATTCTACACAGTCTTATTGACCTTAGTGATTTCAGCTTCTGTGCACGTAAGCCATGATTCTCTCAGCGACTAGAAGTCGGTACCAAAGGGCTGTAAAGGGTAGACACGACTAGAAGGTAGATTTATCTTACGGGGACACAGTGTACACACGAGCCAGAACCTTTCCCATTCCTAGTATCAGGGTAGTTTCGTGTCCTAACCCTTTCCCTAATCATACTGTTATATACGATCCTCTACAAAGGGGATGTAGCAGGTGCACATCCCTATTATTCTACACAGTCTTATTGACCTTAGTGATTTCAGCTTCTGTGCACGTAAGCCATGATTCTCTCAGCGACTAGAAGTCGGTACCAAAGGGCTGTAAAGGGTAGACACGACTAGAAGGTAGGTAGATTTATCTTACGGGCACACTGTGTACACACGAGCCAGAACCTTTCCCATTCCTAGTATCAGGGTAGTTTCGTATCCTAACCCTTTCCCTAATCCTACTGTTATATACGATCCTCTACAAAGGGGATGTAGCAGATGCACGTCCCTATTATTCTACACAGTCTTATTGACCTTAGTGATTTCAGCTTCTGTGCATGTAAGCCATGATTCTCTCAGCTACTAGAAGTCGGTACCAAAGGGCTGTAAAGGGTAGACACGACTAGAAGGTAGGTAGATTTATCTTACGGGGACTCAGTGTACACACAAGCCAGAACCTTTCCCATTCCTAGTATCAGGGTAGTTTCGTATCCTAACCCTTTCCCTAATCCTACTGTTATATACGATCCTCTACAAAGGGGATGTAGCAGATGTAGATCCCTATTATTCTACACAGTCTTATTGGCCTTAGTGATTTCAGCTTCTGTGCATGTAAGCCATGATTCTCTCAGCGACTAGATGTCGGTACCAAAGGGCTGTAAAGGGTAGACACGACTGGAAGGTAGGTAGATTTATCTTACGGGGACACAGTGTACACACGAGCCAGAACCTTTCCCATTCCGGACACAGTGTACACACGAGCCAGAACCTTTCCCATTCCTAGTATCAGGGTAGTTTCGTGTCCTAACCCTTTCCCTAATCCTACTGTTATATACGATCCTCTACAAAGGGGATGTAGCAGATACACGTCCCTATTATTCTACACAGTCTTATTGACCTTAGTGATTTCAGCTTCTGTGTATGTGTAAGCCATGATTCTCTCAGCTACTAGAAGTCGGTACCAAAGGGCTGTAAAGGGTAGACACGACTAGAAGGTAGGTAGATTTATCTTACGGGGACACTGTGTACACACGACCCAGAACCTTTCCCATTCCTAGTATCAGGGTAGTTTCGTGTTCTAACCCTTTCCCTAATCCTACTGTTATATACGATCCTCTACAAAGGGGATGTAGCAGATGCACATCCCTATTACTCTACACAGTCTTATTGACCTTAGTGATTTCAGCTTCTGTGCATGTAAGCCATGATTCTCTCAGCGACTAGAAGTCGGTACCAAAGGGCTGTAAAGGGTAGACACGACTAGAAGGTAGGTAGATTTATCTTACGGGGACACAGTGTACACACGAGCCAGAACCTTTCCCATTCCTAGTATCAGGGTAGTTTCGTGTCCTAACCCTTCCCCTTATCCTACTGTTATATACGATCCTCTACAAAGGGGATGTAGCAGATGTACATCCCTTTTATTCTACACAGACTTATTGACCTTAGTGATTTCAGCTTCTGTGCACGTAAGCCATGATTCTCTCAGCGACTAGAAGTCGGTACCAAAGGGCTGTAAAGGGTAGACACGACTAGAAGGTAGTTAGATTTATCTTACGGGGACACTGTGTACACACGAGCCAGAACCTTTCCCATTCCTAGTATCAGGGTAGTTTCGAGTTCTAACCCTTTCCCTAATCCTACTGTTATATACGATCCTCTACAAAGGGGATGTAGCAGATGCACATCCCTATTATTCTACACAGTCTTATTGACCTTAGTGATTTCAGCTTCTGTGTATGTAAGCCATGATTCTCTCAGCTACTAGAAGTCGGTAGTATCAACTATTATTATTTATCGTGATGCATTATCAATCCCGTTTGGGACAAGTAATATCTTTGAGAAGCAGACTACCTTAAATTTCTTTCACCTTCAAAAGGTTTAAACAATTTTTCTCTTCAGAAGGTGCAAAATTCTGATACTACTTACACCTTGTCTAAGCGAAGAACTGAAAAACTAGCAATCCCTAATTCCAAAGAAACACAGAGCCGGCTATTGTAACTTGCAGCACTAACTTTGTATAGAAATATAGCCGCTATACTGTGTTAGTGCGACCTCTACTAGTAGCTTTCTAGTGTGTAAAGATACTAGATATAATATCTTATAGTTTGTGTTAAGTTAAGTATACGTGTTTGTATAAGTAAATATCATAAACAGATCTATAAAATGTGAAAATTGTCCTAATTACTTCGTATTTGAATAATTTTAAATGAAATCACAACTAGAAGACAGTACAAGAAGCAAAACTAAAATCTATATATATTCAATATATATATATATATATATATATATATATATATATATATATATATATATATATATATATTTGAATGATTGTTTATTGAGTTTGTTCAGGCGAAGAGTCTGTTATAATATGTTGGTACAATGTCTGCCAACTCGCGAGTCTATACATCTTTTAGCCGCCTTTGAGGCTTGGAGAAGACATATTCTTGGCCGGGTTAATCTTAGCACTCATTTCAAAATAATAAGTCAAATAAATCGCTTACTCAATATCAGATTAATAATTAGCTAGCTGTTAGGTCAAACTAGAACAGAACGCATTCGCGGTCCACGTTTTTACGCAGTAGGCAGATATTTTCAAGACAAACGTAAACAATTTTGTAAAGTCAATTCCTACTTAAGTCAAGAAAGAAAAAAATATAATTTATTTTCATTTTACAATTAACTACAATTAATATAAATATGTACATACATATGTCATAATAACACTATTAAGTGGCAACATTTTCTTTTTTAGTATAGTGTTGAACTATATTTTTGTTTGTTACTATTTATACGCTTGCATTGTGTTGTAATTTCTTTTCGCTTTCCTTTTGCATTGTCCATTTGTGAAGCAAGGTTTGATACCGTTAATACAGTTAGTTTGTTTATTTTATACTTTTCATTCATTTTTAATCCTAAAACATTGTTTATGATACTGTGTGGTAACCATGGTAACAATTTAAGGTTGTACAATGAAGGTTTCGATGACAACTAGACAGGGGGAAAAATTTCATATAGGCTACATCTTTGAGAAGTACATTTCTAGCTATGGGAAAGAGCTCAGTGCCAAAGCACTAGACTTTGAACTCGAAGATACTCGGTTCGAATCCTACCTAGACCCCAAATGTTTATAATTTAATTATTGAATAAATATTTGAAAAAAACTGTATTAACATGAATTGTCATCAATTATAGGTTAAAAAAATGTACTTGAACTTGAATGGATGAATTAAAATGTATTTTATTAACGATTGAAAATAAGTAATATTTTCATTTTACAATTAATTACAATTAATATAAATATGTACATACATATGTCAGAATAAGTGGCAACATATGACTATTAAGTGGCAACATTTACTTTTTTAGTATAGTGTTGAACTATATTTTTGTTTGTTACTATTTATACGCTTGCATTGTGTTGTAATTTCTTTTCGCTTTCCTTTCGAATTGTCCGTTTGTGAATCAAGGTTTGATACCGTTAATCCAGTTAGTTTGTTTATTTTATTCTTTTCATTCATTTTTAATCCTAAAACATTGTGTGGTAACCATGGCAACTATTTAAGGTTGTACAATGAAGGTTTCGATGACAACTAGATAGGGGAAAAAGAAAATTTTATATATGCTACATCTTTGAGAAGTACATTTCTAGCTATGGGAAAGTTAGCTCGGTGCCAAACCGCTAGACTTTGAACACGAAGATACTCAAAGTCCGGTTTAAATCCGACATAGACCTCCCAGATGTTTATGATTTAATTATTGAATAAATATTTGAAAAAAACTGTATTAGCATGAATTGTCATCAATTATAGTTGAAAAATGTATTTGAACTTGATTGAATGAATAAAAAGGTATTTTATTAACGATTGAAAATAATTAGAAGATATATTTATATATATATATATATATATATATATATATATATATATATATATATCAGGATAGTGTGAGCTAATAGAAAGAATTGAAAAAAAGCATCACATGTGTAAACACTTCATAAGGTTTTTGCTAAGGAGAAAATGATCGGCACGCGCAGCACCCCCAGGCCGAGTCGTTATTGTTCTTTAATTAACCTTTTGTCTTAACGGTGCCGCGAACCGCTAGAGAAAGGTAATCAGCCTTAGACAACGGGGAACACACGTGCCTGATATAATAACACAATGCTTATGCTCGCTCTAGTGGACTAACCATCGGTTATTGTCACTTGAGGCCCACCTCCTTAAGGTTGTTGGTCGGAATTTTCTGCAATACAAGAAACAATTATTTCCTAGTTATGTCATAGGCCTTTACAGTAAGTTATATAATTAATTTGCTATCAGTGGAAAATGTACTTTTAACCATACAGTTGCAACAGTTGCAATGGTAGAAATTGTGTATTTTGTTGGCTGTAAATGTTCTGCAAGAAATTATGTTTTAATGATAAACTAAACAACACCTACTATATTTATACTATTCAAGCTACTTCTTGTTTAGATTTTATGTATTTTCAAGTATAACTATTAAGGGCTACCAAAGTATAGAGCAGTATTTTAAGATATATAGTAATAATATAGATACATAAACATCTCTGGTAGAGCTTATGAGGAGACCATGTCATCGTGTATACATGGACGCGTACTTGAAGTAGACCTGTTCTCTATTGGGGTCATAGCCTCCCTTGTAAAAAAAAGGTTAAGGAAAGGTGGATTGAATAGGTAGGACAAACGATCGTTTTTGGGAATAGAAGGAACGTATACAGGAGATCGTCTTTATAGAGGACATAGAGAAGTGTCTAAACCTCCATAAAGAGAGCTAAGGAAGAGACATGTAATGATACCATGTTACTGGGAGTAGGGCAGGACCATGGTTCGAGTATTTTCTACCGGGGTCTTAGAATAGTTACGCTTCCTCGAAATAAGCCAGGGTAGGGAAAAGTGGATGGAATTGGTGCGACGGACAAAAGAACAGTATAAAGATCCCCTGTAACTGGGAATAGAAGCAACAATATATGGTATTGAGTTAGAGTAGGTTGGCTCACTTGAAGTGTACATGCTCCCATCCGGAGGAAAGAGTGGTGATTCCCGTATTTTCCGTAGCGGTTATACAGAGGTTACACGCCCTTCAAATAGGTTAGGATAAAGAAAGGAGGATGCAATAGGTACGACGAAAGTGAGGGTACAAAGACTCCTTGTTACTGGAAATAGAGGAAGCATATGTTATTTCTTGATAGGATGGCTTACCTGAAGTACACATGCTTTATTCAGATTCTTTCTATTCTGGAATAAGGATCACGTGTACAGGGGATCCTCTTTACAGAGGATATAGAGAGGTGACTAGACCACCAGCGAGAGAGATAAGGAAGTGACACGTAATGGTCACCTGTTACTGAGAGTAGGGGAGGATTTGGTTCCCGTATTTGTAATTGGGGTCACAGAGAGGTTATACTCCCTTGATATACGTCAGGGTAAGGAAAGAAGGATAGAATAGGTACGACGAAAGTAAGGACATAAAGACTCCTTGTTACTGGCAATAGAAGAAGCATGAGGTATCGCTTGAGTAGGACGGCTTACCTGAAGTGTATTGAAAGTCCACTCAGACTTTTCTCCGTCTGGAATATAGAAAAGGATCACATGTACAGAGGACATCGAGAAGTGTCCTTATCTCCAGAAGGAGATATAAGGAGAAGAAACATAATAACCAGTTGTTCCAGGGAGTAGGGAGGATTAAGGTTCACGTATTTTGTATCGAGGTCGTGGGAATGTGCCGATTGAACGGGCTTTCCTGTATTCGAGTATCTGGTAGATTTCCCACATTTTCAGCTATTCTTTATACTTTCAGCAGGATACAAAACCTTACTAAATATTTTCTTTTTATAAAGCTTTTATTCAGCGCATTTATTCTGAGATGTTCAGAGTTCTAGGATGTGTAACGTGAATTAGCGTTCAACAGTTTAGCACTATAAGGAACCTATCACTTGTAGACATTCATGGTCAGATGAGACAGTTTACGTTGTAATATACCCGGCGTCTTGGCATCTTTTTGCCGGGTGTTTTATGTTATTCGCTTTAGTTTTCTGCTATTTGATGTCTTCAGAGCAGCCCTTGCTGCTTGTGTTTTGAACTTTATCAGCACATCTTGCCTTCCATTGTCTTAACGCCATTTACGTAAGTTGTATTCCATTGTTCAATACATTATAATGGCTTGTCGTTGTCTAAGTACATCCTGTTTCAATTTCAAAAGGTCCACACATTTCCCTTTTGCATATCAGTTGGTCTACATTTTGTTGACTTTCAAATCTAACAGATAGTTACTTCGTAGTTGAAAAAAACTATTATAATTTCATGTTATTGTTTTACAAATTTTTTTTATAAACGAAATTTTAATGTCACCAACGAAATTCTAATGTTTTATATCACCAATGTCGTGATGTCTAGCATAAACCTTGTATTTGTATTACCATAATGTATAAAATATACAATTTCTGAAAGCAGTAAATGTTTACATGTTTTTTGTATATTTTGTTTTTCTTTAAATTTTCTGGTGTTTTTATTCAGGTTATAATTCACGCATTTTTTATGATACTGTTTTTATAGTTGTTTACAAATTTGGAGCTATCTCTTCAAATCTTTATATTTTCTAAAATTATTTTAAAGAAATTATAAAGAACATGTATAAAAACATACAGCGTTTTAAATTTTTGTCCGACTTATATAATTCTGAAAACAATAAGCTCGCCTACTAACAACAAACCAGAAATACGATTCCTGAAACTCTAGTAATTAAAACTGTGACGTCATCCAAGAAAAGAAACATGTTAATTCTAAAGCAGGGTTTTACTTATTAAAGATTATTCAAACACTACCTCGTGTAAGATGAAAATACTGTAAATATAAATATATTTTTAACTAATGCTTCTTATTATTTTATATAATCATGATTACAAACCAAAATATATTAATTTTAGAGATATTACTTACTGCAGTAAAATGTAGAGAAATGTGGAGCTTTATTTATTCAATTTAGTTAATTTTCTATCACACCCTACTATTCTTCTACCCACTTCTGTTATCTGTTTAGCAATTTTTGGCTAATATAAGTTGCACAGTTTATCGTTCTTACATAATCTTCGTTGTTAGGTTTCTATCACACCCTACTATTCTCCTACCCACTTCTGTTATCTGTTTAGCAATTTTTGGCTAATATATGTTGCACAGTTTATCGTTCTTACATAATCTTTGTTGTTAGGTTTCTATCACACCCTACTATTCTTCTACCCACTTCTGTTATCTGTTTAGCAATTTTTGGCTAATATATGTTGCACAGTTTATCGTTCTTACATAATCTTCGTTGTTAGGTTTCTATCACACCCTACTATTCTTCTACCCACTTCTGTTATCTGTTTAGCAATTTTTGGCTAATATATGTTGCACAGTTTATCGTTCTTACATAATCTTCGTTGTTAATTTTCTATCACACCCTACTATTCTCCTACCCACTTCTGTTATCTGTTTAGCAATTTTTGGCTAATATATGTTGCACAGTTTATCGTTCTTACATAATCTTCGTTGTTAGGTTTCTATCACACCCTACTATTCTCCTACCCACTTCTGTTATCTGTTTAGCAATTTTTGGCTAATATATGTTGCACAGTTTATCGTTCTTACATAATCTTCGTTGTTAGGTTTCTATCACACCCTACTATTCTCCTACCCACTTCTGTTATCTGTTTAGCAATTTTTGGCTAATATATGTTGCACAGTTTATCGTTCTTACATAATCTTCGTTGTTAGGTTTCTATCACACCCTACTATTCTCCTACCCACTTCTGTTATCTGTTTAGCAATTTTTGGCTAATATATGTTGCACAGTTTATCGTTCTTACATAATCTTCGTTGTTAGGTGTCTATCACACCCTACTATTCTCCTACCCACTTCTGTTATCTGTTTAGCAATTTTTGGCTAATATATGTTGCACAGTTTATCGTTCTTACATAATCTTCGTTGTTAGGTTTATATCACACCCTACTATTCTCCTACCCACTTCTGTTATCTGTTTAGCAATTTTTGGCTAATATATGTTGCACAGTTTATCGTTCTTACATAATCTTCGTTGTTAGGTTTATATCACACCCTACTATTCTCCTACCCACTTCTGTTATCTGTTTAGCAATTTTTGGCTAATATATGTTGCACAGTTTATCGTTCTTACATAATCTTCGTTGTTAGGTTTCTATCACACCCTACTATTCTCCTACCCACTTTTGTTATCTGTTTAGCAATTTTTGGCTAATATATGTTGCACAGTTTATCGTTCTTACATAATCTTCGTTGTTAGGTTTCTATCACACCCTACTATTTTCCTACCCACTTCTGTTATCTGTTTAGCAATTTTTGGCTAATATATGTTGCACAGTTTATCGTTCTTACATAATCTTCGTTGTTAGGTTTCTATCACACCCTACTATTTTCCTACCCACTTCTGTTATCTGTTTAGCAATTTTTGGCTAATATATGTTGCACAGTTTATCGTTCTTACATAATCTTCGTTGTTAGGTTTCTATCACACCCTACTATTTTCCTACCCACTTCTGTTATCTGTTTAGCAATTTTTGGCTAATATATGTTGCACAGTTTATCGTTCTTACATAATCTTCGTTGTTAGGTTTCTATCACACCCTACTATTTTCCTACCCACTTCTGTTATCTGTTTAGCAATTTTTGGCTAATATATGTTGCACAGTTTATCGTTCTTACATAATCTTCGTTGTTAGGTTTCTATCACACCCTACTATTCTCCTACCCACTTCTGTTATCTGTTTAGCAATTTTTGGCTAATATATGTTGCACAGTTTATCGTTCTTACATAATCTTCGTTGTTAGGTTTCTATCACACCCAACTATTCTCCTACCCACTTCTGTTATCTGTTTAGCAATTTTTGGCTAATATATGTTGCACAGTTTATCGTTCTTACATAATCTTCGTTGTTAGGTTTCTATCACACCCTACTATTCTCCTACCCACTTCTGTTATCTGTTTAGCAATTTTTGGCTAATATATGTTGCACAGTTTATCGTTCTTACATAATCTTCGTTGTTAGGTTTCTATCACACCCTACTATTCTCCTACCCACTTCTGTTATCTGTTTAGCAATTTTTGGCTAATATATGTTGCACAGTTTATCGTTCTTACATAATCTTCGTTGTTAGGTGTCTATCACACCCTACTATTCTCCTACCCACTTCTGTTATCTGTTTAGCAATTTTTGGCTAATATATGTTGCACAGTTTATCGTTCTTACATAATCTTCGTTGTTAGGTTTCTATCACACCCTACTATTCTCCTACCCACTTCTGTTATCTGTTTAGCAATTTTTGGCTAATATATGTTGCACAGTTTATCGTTCTTACATAATCTTCGTTGTTAGGTTTATATCACACCCTACTATTCTCCTACCCACTTCTGTTATCTGTTTAGCAATTTTTGGCTAATATATGTTGCACAGTTTATCGTTCTTACATAATCTTCGTTGTAAGGTTTCTATCACACCCTACTATTCTCCTACCCACTTTTGTTATCTGTTTAGCAATTTTTGGCTAATATATGTTGCACAGTTTATCGTTCTTACATAATCTTCGTTGTTAGGTTTCTATCACACCCTACTATTTTCCTACCCACTTCTGTTATCTGTTTAGCAATTTTTGGCTAATATATGTTGCACAGTTTATCGTTCTTACATAATCTTCGTTGTTAGGTTTCTATCACACCCTACTATTTTCCTACCCACTTCTGTTATCTGTTTAGCAATTTTTGGCTAATATATGTTGCACAGTTTATCGTTCTTACATAATCTTCGTTGTTAGGTATCTGTCACACCCTACTATTCTCCTACCCACTTCTGTTATCTGTTTAGCAATTTTTGGCTAATATATGTTGCACAGTTTATCGTTCTTACATAATCTTCGTTGTTAGGTTTCTATCACACCCTACTATTTTCCTACCCACTTCTGTTATCTGTTTAGCAATTTTTGGCTAATTAATGTTGCACAGTTTATCGTTCTTACATAATCTTCGTTGTTAGGTTTCTATCACACCCTACTATTTTCCTACCCACTTCTGTTATCTGTTTAGCAATTTTTGGCTAATATATGTTGCACAGTTTATCGTTCTTACATAATCTTCGTTGTTAGGTTTCTATCACACCGTACTATTTTCCTACCCACTTCTGTTATCTGTTTAGCAATTTTTGGCTAATTAATGTTGCACAGTTTATCGTTCTTACATAATCTTCGTTGTTAGGTTTCTATCACACCCTACTATTTTCCTACCCACTTCTGTTATCTGTTTAGCAATTTTTGGCTAATATATGTTGCACAGTTTATCGTTCTTACATAATCTTCGTTGTTAGGTTTCTATCACACCCTACTATTCTCCTACCCACTTCTGTTATCTGTTTAGCAATTTTTGGCTAATATATGTTGCACAGTTTATCGTTCTTACATAATCTTCGTTGTTAGGTTTCTATCACACCCTACTATTCTCCTATCCTATTCTGTTATCTGTTTAGCAATTTTTGGCTAATATATGTTGCACAGTTTATCGTTCTTACATAATCTTCGTTGTTAGGTTTCTATCACACCCTACTATTTTCCTACCCACTTCTGTTATCTGTTTAGCAATTTTTGGCTAATATATGTTGCACAGTTTATCGTTCTTACATAATCTTCGTTGTTAGGTTTCTATCACACCCTACTATTTTCCTACCCACTTCTGTTATCTGTTTAGCAATTTTTGGCTAATATATGTTCCACAGTTTATCGTTCTTACATAATCTTCGTTGTTAGGTATCTATCACACCCTACTATTCTCCTACCCACTTCTGTTATCTGTTTAGCAATTTTTGGATAATATATGTTGCACAGTTTATCGTTCTTACATAATCTTCGTTGTTAGGTTTCTATCACACCCTACTATTCTCCTACCCACTTCTGTTATCTGTTTAGCAATTTTTGGCTAATATATGTTGCACAGTTTATCGTTCTTACATAATCTTCGTTGTTAGGTTTCTATCACACCCTACTATTCTCCTACCCACTTCTGTTATCTGTTTAGCAATTTTTGGCTAATATATGTTGCACAGTTTATCGTTCTTACATAATCTTCGTTGTTAGGTTTCTATCACACCCTACTATTCTCCTACCCACTTCTGTTATCTGTTTAGCAATTTTTGGCTAATATATGTTGCACAGTTTATCGTTCTTACATAATCTTCGTTGTTAGGTTTCTATCACACCCTACTATTCTCCTATCCTATTCTGTTATCTGTTTAGCAATTTTTGGCTAATATATGTTGCACAGTTTATCGTTCTTACATAATCTTCGTTGTTAGGTTTCTATCACACCCTACTATTTTCCTACCCACTTCTGTTATCTGTTTAGCAATTTTTGGCTAATATATGTTGCACAGTTTATCGTTCTTACATAATCTTCGTTGTTAGGTTTCTATCACACCCTACTATTTTCCTACCCACTTCTGTTATCTGTTTAGCAATTTTTGGCTAATATATGTTGCACAGTTTATCGTTCTTACATAATCTTCGTTGTTAGGTATCTATCACACCCTACTATTCTCCTACCCACTTCTGTTATCTGTTTAGCAATTTTTGGCTAATATATGTTGCACAGTTTATCGTTCTTACATAATCTTCGTTGTTAGGTTTCTATCACACCCTACTATTTTCCTACCCACTTCTGTTATCTGTTTAGCAATTTTTGGCTAATATATGTTGCACAGTTTATCGTTCTTACATAATCTTCGTTGTTAGGTATCTATCACACCCTACTATTCTCCTACCCACTTCTGTTATCTGTTTAGCAATTTTTGGCTAATATATGTTGCACAGTTTATCGTTCTTACATAATCTTCGTTGTTAGGTATCTATCACACCCTACTATTCTCCTACCCACTTCTGTTATCTGTTTAGCAATTTTTGGCTAATATATGTTGCACAGTTTATCGTTCTTACATAATCTTCGTTGTTAGGTTTCTATCACACCCTACTATTCTCCTACCCACTTCTGTTATCTGTTTAGCAATTTTTGGCTAATATATGTTGCACAGTTTATCGTTCTTACATAATCTTCGTTGTTAGGTTTCTATCACACCCTACTATTCTCCTACCCACTTCTGTTATCTGTTTAGCAATTTTTGGCTAATATATGTTGCACAGTTTATCGTTCTTACATAATCTTCGTTGTTAGGTTTATAATTAGGAATACAAGTTCATACATATCTTTTACAACACGTCTTTGTGCAGAGGGATCGTTTTCCAATTCCTACTTTTAGTTCATACTCTCTCTATATATATTTAAACAGGGTGTTTCAGAAGGAATCTGCCATGCTGTATAAGCTTAATCCTCACGTCAAAACAATGAAAAAAGTTCATATGAACATGGGTCCAGGAATGCTTCGAGTTATACAGGTCAAAGATTTCACCTAAAAATCAGCTCCCTCAGTGAAATTAAATGACACTGAAATGTTTAGGACGTTAATTGAGTTTGTTAATTACATACGTTTTATATAAAATCAACTGACAAATCGTATAAAACCTGTCCTAGAACTCTTATCTCCAATAATTTAGGAGAAAATTGGAGTAAAACAAGAAAGGTGATTTCAGCTTCTGTGCACGTAAGCCATGATTCTCTCAGCTACTAGAAGTCGGTACCAAAGGGCTGTAAAGGGTAGACACGACTAGAAGGTAGGTAGATTTATCTTACGGGGACACAGTGTACACACGACCCAGAACCTTTCCCATTCCTATTATCAGGGTAGTTTCGTATCCTAACCCTTTCCCTAATCCTACTGTTATATACGATCCTCTACAAAGGGGATGTAGCAGATGCACATCCCTATTATTCTACACAGTCTTATTGACCTTAGTGATTTCAGCTTCTGTGCACGTAAGCCATGATTCTCTCAGCTACTAGAAGTCGGTACCAAAGGGCTGTAAAGGGTAGACACGACTAGAAGGTAGGTAGATTTATCTTACGGGGACACAGTGTACACACGACCCAGAACCTTTCCCATTCCTATTATCAGGGTAGTTTCGTATCCTAACCCTTTCCTTAATCCTACTGTTTTACGATCCTCTACAAAGGGGATGTAGCAGATGCACATCCCTATTATTCTACACAGTCTTATTGACCTTAGTGATTTCAGCTTCTGTGCACGTAAGCCATGATTCTCTCAGCGACTAGAAGTCGGTACCAAAGGGCTGTAAAGGGTAGACACGACTAGAAGGTAGGTAGATTTATCTTACGGGGACACAGTGTACACACGACCCAGAACCTTTCCCATTCCTATTATCAGGGTAGTTTCGTATCCTAACCCTTTCCTTAATCCTACTGTTTTACGATCCTCTACAAAGGGGATGTAGCAGATGCACATCCCTATTATTCTACACAGTCTATTGACCTTAGTGGTTTCAGCTTCTGTGCATGTAAGCCATGATTCTCTCAGCTACTAGAAGTCGGTACCAAAGGGCTGTAAAGGGTAGACACGACTAGAAGGTAGGTAGATTTATCTTACGGGGACACAGTGTACACACGACCCAGAACCTTTCCCATTCCTATTATCAGGGTAGTTTCGTATCCTAACCCTTTCCCTAATCCTACTGTTTTACGATCCTCTACAAAGGGGATGTAGCAGATGCACATCCCTATTATTCTACACAGTCTTATTGACCTTAGTGGTTTCAGCATCTGTGCATGTAAGCCATGATTCTCTCAGCTACTAGAAGTCGGTACCAAAGGGCTGTAAAGGGTAGACACGACTAGAAGGTAGGTAGATTTATCTTACGGGGACACAGTGTACACACGAGCCAGAACCTTTCCCATTCCTAGTATCAGGGTAGTTTCGTGTCCTAACCCTTTCCCTAATCCTACTGTTTTACGATCCTCTACAAAGGGGATGTAGCAGATGCACATCCCTATTATTCTACACAGTCTATTGACCTTAGTGGTTTCAGCTTCTGTGCATGTAAGCCATGATTCTCTCAGCTACTAGAAGTCGGTACCAAAGGGCCGTAAAGGGTAGACACGACTAGAAGGTAGGTAGATTTATCTTACGGGGACACAGTGTACACACGAGCCAGAACCTTTCCCATTCCCAGTATCAGGGTAGTTTCGTGTCCTAACCCTTTCCCTAATCCTACTGTTTTACGATCCTCTACAAAGGGGATGTAGCAGATGCACATCCCTATTATTCTACACAGTCTATTGACCTTATGATTTCAACTTCTGTGCACGTAAGCCATGATTCTCTCAGCTACTAGAAGTCGGTACCAAAGGGCTGTAAAGGGTAGACACGACTAGAAGGTAGGTAGATTTATCTTACGGGGACACAGTGTACACACGAGCCAGAACCTTTCCCATTCCTAGTATCAGGGTAGTTTCGTCTCCTAACCCTTTCCCTAATCCTACTGTTACTTACGATCTTCTACAAAGGGGATGTAGCAGATGCACATCCCTATTATTCTACACAATCTTATTGACCTTAGTGATTTCAGCTTCTGTGCATGTCGAAAACACAAATTTTGCGTTTGGACTATAATAACTCCGTTGAATTACCAACAAAGAAAAAAATATTCAATAAAATTTGTAAAGAATTGTATTTTTTTTAAAAATAATGTAAATAAAGTCAATTAAAACGTAATAGTTTTCTTTTAAATTCAATTTTATTGGTAACTTCGTTAGCAATGCGTAATTTTCATAATTTATAGTTTTGTGTTACCTTTTGATATTTTTCTACTTTTCCGCTGGGATATATATTCTTATATCGAGTATAATAATTACCTGCCATTCCCAGCATCATCACATTCCCCGTTGACGCGTTTCGGAGGACCTCCCTGTATCTGAACGTTTTTATCCTTTTTTATCCAGAATTTTGTGTGTTTCTTAATAAAGTCAATTCCTTAATCATCTTTTTTCTTCAATTCCTTCTTTTAGTTCACACTCCCACTGTCTTGCTCAAATTTGTATTCGGTAGTAAAATACTTTTTATTCATCCACTAAAGTTCAAATATATATTTTTTAAACTTGTAAAAAATAACAATTGATGTTAATACAGGTCTTTTTATATTAATTCAATAATTAAATTTAAGAATGAATTAATTTTATTTTTATATGGGGGAAAACCTTTACGCAAAAGGGGCTAGATATGCAGCATAGTTGTTTCGTCCTATTTGGCTTAAAATAAGTGATAACATGATTTCATAAAACTGCTCATATTACCCATAGGTTATATTACTTTATTTATATTAACTGTAATTATTTAATAAAAAGTAAGTAAAATAAAATTTGTCTTTGTTGGCCTAAATAGGAATTGACTTTAAAAATATTGTTTATATTTCTTGTTCGAGTTAAACTATAACAAGGATAAGTATGAAAAACTCTTCTTCAAAACGTAAAGTGGCTTAATAACACTAAGGGGCTGCTTTTATTTTCTACGAGAATGTAGTTGTCTTCAACAAGTTCAGATAAAACTGTCATTTCTTTACGAATAACACAGTTTAGTTTTAGTAAAACCACACAATAATAAACTTATTGAGAGCAGTATGTTTATAAACTCAATATTATTCCATATTGAGGATCTAATTTGGCTATATTTGTATCAGAAATGATAATTTTCTGATAATTCTTATTGTTGTTTTTTTAATATGCCTAGAATGTTAACATAGTCAAAGAATGCCATGACTTTATAGATAATTCTCACGAGCACATCCGAAGCGCCAAGACTGGACATTAGCATTGAGTCTTAAAATATAATAATATACACACGCGCGCGCGTGTGTTTCACTGACTTGCTTCAATGCTTTAACCTCGGTGCTGTATTGCTATAGAGTGGCAATTAGGTGAAAGCCTAAAATTGAGCAGTTGGAGTAAGTTCACAGATCAATTCGCACGGTGGAGCAAGTCTGCGAGGCGGTAACTAATTTTTTTTACCAAGGAACTGTTTACAGACCTGAAAAAAACTAATTCGGCAATAATTCATCAAAAAAACAACAAGTTTTTATTTATTGCGAAGAAAATAATTGTGTAGGAAAAAAGTTTTAAAATAAAGTTACATAATTTATTAAGCTTTATTATTTTAAATATAAGTCAAATATAAATATATTATTTAGATTTTCGTTCTTATATATTTTAAAATTAAATATAAATCCACACGAAATGTAGTCATATATTGCAAATACTAAGAAGCAAAAATAATAACACAACAGCAAAATGTTTAATATTTCCTTTTACGTTATTTATTTGTATCGTAATTATATTGTCTAAACAAAATTTGTGCATTGAAAAACTAACAATAAAATGAATAAAATGTTTATGAGAGGTTAATTTAAAACATAGTAATACTACCCTGTTTTTTGACTGAAGATGACTAAGAATAAGCTCGTAGACCTCTAAAGGGCAAGTAAGTATAATTTAAGGCAGAGAGGCCGGCAGAGTAAAGGGTAATATCCTAAGCTGTGGCTGTCATTTCCCTTTGGACAATGTGTGCCTGCGAGTGTGTGTGTCTGTGTTTTTGTTTGTCTGTGTGTTTGTGTATGTGCGTGTGTGAGTGTGTGTTGGTTGTGTGTGTGTGTTGGTTTTGTGTGAGAGTGTGTGTCTGTGTGTGTTTGTTTGTCTGTGTGTTTGTGTATGTGTGTGTTTCTCTCTGTGTTTGTGTATGTGTGTGTGTGTGTGTGTGTGTGTGTGTGTGTGTGTGTGTGTGTGAGGGTATGTTGGTTGTGTGTGTGTGTGTGTGTGTGTATGTGTGTGCGTATTTATAAAAAAATGCAATAAACCTGTTACCACCTGGAACGTAGGTCTTCCTCCTCTTCCTAGAGTCCTATGATCCTGATTCCTAATTGACAAACATGATGGATACTTTTATGTTATTCTCTGACGTTCTAATGACACGGATTGTATTCTTGAGAATTATCTTCTGACATTTATTAATCATCAGATATCGTCGCCCTCATTGTTCCCCCCAAATACCTTATCCTGTAATATTGCCAAATCTATAATATGCGTGATGTTCACCAAATCTTTTTAAGTAGGTCAGGCGGACAGATATGTCACTGATTTTTATATAAAACACATGATAATTTATCCTTGAAGACAATTTCTTTGAGCCTAACCGTCGCTCTCTGAAATGTAAATAGGAAAACTGTCTAAATGTCTATATTATTATAAAGCCACTAATTAGTGGAAATAAACGTAATGTTGATGGAAATCTTTATCATTAATGATTCCATAAGTTCAGCCACTAATTATTAAAAGAGGGATATACTTCTGTCGCATAAATGAGAGATGTGTACAAGACCTTGCAAAGACTCAGAATCGTTGCCAAGTTAGCAGAGTTTTGCTTAACTGTATAATATAATTTAGACGTCATACATTGTTGCCATGAATTACAGGTAGCCGTGACAAATTTGGCCAACTTTTATATTCATTCGAGGTCAATATCATTGGCGAGTCTGGTAAAAAAATCGGTTCAAATGAAAAGCAGCTACAATAAAAAAAAGTTGAGATATGTAAAAAGTTAAAGTTCAAAGTATGGAAGCAAATTTGACATTGCCTATACTAATGTGAGCGAAACATCTGAGATGAGCTAGCTTTTAAAATATTTTTGGAAAGGAGATAATAATGATCTTGTATGGGGGGGGGGCTGCGAGCCTGCAAGCGCCTGTGGGAATATTATGCTGGGTTACGAATAAAGTTAAATATATTCTAAACTATAATTCTTGACTACAATCCCAATACAGCAATAATTATTCAAAAATAACTAATACAAAAGGTACCAAGATTAAATACTTATGTACATTTTGAGACCGTGTCATCATCAGAGATTACAATAAAAATGCAATCTAGAAAACCTAAAATAATAAAATGGTATAGTTTGTAATTTTATTGTAGTATGTTTTCTACATTTCAATTCCTTCCATTAGTTCACACTCTCCTTACATAAATCTTGTTAAAAATTTCAATCGTTAATAAAATAATTTATATATTCACCTACTCAAGTTCAAATACATTTTTTTACACTTGTAGTGGTTGACATTTGATGTTTATAGAGTATCTTTCAAATATTTATTTTTTAATTAAATTTAAAATGAATTAATTTTGGTTTTATTTGGGAGAAATACTTTCCACAAAAGGGGCTAGGTATGCAATGTAGTTATTTCGTCCCATTTAGCTTGACATAAGTTATAACATTAGATTTCATAAAACAACTGATTTTGTTATAGGTTATGTTGTAGAACAGCTGTTTTTACGTATGAGGTTACTTTATTTATATTATTGTTATTATTTAATAAAAAGACTGAACTAAAACTTTTGATCTTTGAGCTAAGTAGGAATTGTTGCCTTTAAATATTTTTGTCTATATTACAGGTTATTGTAATAGGACCCTCTGATGACGATGACATGGTTATCTTAATATATAAAAGTGTTTAATCTTGATAACCTTTCTATTAGTTATTTTTTTGCCATTTGGCTTATTTTCAATAGTTTTAGTATAATTTATTATAATCACGTCATGTAACTATTTTGGGGACCAGGTACTTATTTCTTTTGATTAAACACATGTTCCCTGGGGAAATTAGGTTTTTTATAACTTATGGTGAGACTAGTTAAGGATAGATACAGGCACTTAAAAACTATTAATACAGTATTTATAAATACATAATTTCACTTTTGCAGTTCTACTCATACTTTCCAAAATTCAAATTATTTTGGCTTTTGGCTACAAAACACCAGATTTAGCCCCCCCCCCACTTCTGACCTGTTTCTATGTAGCTAGCTCCTGCACGTTTCTTTTCTCTCCAGTACGTTCCACCTAGCATTTCTTCACACCAAAGACTTATTTACATATCTTACTTTCTATTCTAATCTACAATTAAATATGTAACTGGAAGTGGTCACCTTAGTGACACTACCACTGGGCCAATTATATTGTATTTTCTATTCTCGACTGATTGAACATTATGTACTTTGTTTAACACCGATTTTGGGGAAACAGACAGTAAGCCAGCGGTGGTTTATGACCCGGGGGCCGGACAATAAGCCAGTCCGCAGATAAATTGTGGGGGTTGCAGTGGATGGGGGAGGGGATGGATTGTGAGAGAAGAAGATAAAGATAAACTTCCACGCAAGGGTTGTTTGTAAACGACCCATGCCTAAACCATTCTTAAAATACTATTATCTTACAGGATCGGATGAATAACCTGATGTAACGCTAATAGCTTACATTATTTTAGTCACCTTATGTGTGATGAAAAATTATTTTGACTTTTCAATAATAAATAACATTTTGATAGGTTTTATGAATTTTAAAAATACAGTTATTTCTGTTACAAACATAATTTAAGGAAAAAATTTTTGGCCTCAAGTTAGTCACTTTAGATTATACTACGTTATTATACTTCGCATAAAAATTATGTTAAAACTAATCCACGTTTAATTAAATACCAGTAAAACTAAATTTAGCCATGAACGTTAAATAACTACAAAAAAGACCATATACTTAAAATGATCATCTCAATGTGAAACCTTGCGCAAGAATTTTTTTTTTCATAAAATCTCCTAAGAAACTTTTTAATAAATAGAAACGTCTATGTAAATAAGCTGTAGGCTACGTTTTTGTTTTGGTTTTGGTGTTTGCATTTAATATTTCACAGTTTATTTTACATTATTTTTATTTCTTGAGGTTTACCATAGCCAATGGTTATGGGTTTATCCTCAGAGTTTTAAGAAAATAATTAAATTAGAACTACACTTTTTCGACGTGGAATAAAATAAAAAACCGACCCGTCGAACGAGATAGAAGAGTGAGTTGGTTTTCCAAGAAGCTCTTAAACTCTAAGTCTACCCACTGGAGTGGAGAGCCTCCTCCGTCTCTGTATCCCGCTTTTCCTTTCTCCGAGAGTGAGAGAGACAGAGGGAGCTGGCTGGCTCAAAGTCCGAAGATCGAAAATCTACCTGGCTACCCTTGTCGAACCAAGGGGTGACTGGCTTACTGTCCTGCACCCCCGATTTTGAAATTACGTTTTCTTCTGAACTCTGTTAAAAATACTTACTATATTGGTTTAAACTTTATAGTCTTGGATAGCTAAAAGACCCTAAAACGTCGTAAGGCCTAAAATTTTCCATAAACCCTAAAGACTTTATACGATCAATTAAAATATCTACACACACGGCAAATTGGCTAATTAAATATTTTTAATTATAAAATACATTTTGAATTATGAACACTAATGAAAGCTGTAGACTTTGGCGGAATCAGTTAATTAGTTGTTGAAACCCGTCGGCCCAAATCACCGCACAAACTTTCCTACTTGCTTGTTGACCAATTGAAATTCCAAACTCCCATAAAAACAAAAATCTCTGTAGCTAAATAAAACTTTAATTTTAAACTTTTTATGATATGATTCTATAATCGAAAGTAAGAATTTCAAAATGAAAAGTGTTGGATTATTTTATTGTGTTTTGAGAATTTTTATTTATAAAGAGAATGAAATAATATTCATCAGCTCTAAACAATGAATACACGTAACGGATCAAATGTTTTTAGAAGTAGGTAAAATCAATGTTAAGATTATTATTATTCTTTGAACTAAGAAAGCAATCGGTGGGCGTGAAGACTGACAATTTATATTAATTTGGTCAGTTAAAGGAAGGAAACGGACGGTGAGTCCGCGACGGTTTACGACCCCCTGTCAAGAAGCAGAGGTCGGACCTTGCGCCAGCCGCAGCCACCTTGTGGGAGTTGGAGGGGATGTGGGAGAGGGGATTGAGACTTATGTTAGGTCAAGTTAGATTATATTAAAAACAATGGATTTGATTTAGGTCAAGTTAGATTATATTAAAAACAATGGATTTGATTTTTTATCCTATCAGAATAAACTGGTGAGTCTTTTAATCGAGAGTTATGATAGATTAGGGTCGAGTCAATATTACTTTCTGAAATAGTTTTATAAGTAATAAATAAACTAGGCCGACACGTTTTCGACATGGAATGAAAACGTTTCAGTACTGTTTGAGCCACTGTGGCATTGGGAGGTAGATGTTGCAAAGTATTATCATAGGCTAACCCGGTGAACGAGTTTGAAGGGTGAGTTGGTTTTCCAAGATCCTCTTAAACTCTAGGTCTACGCGCTGGAGAGGAAATACTCCTCCGTCTCTTTATCTCACGCCCACTTTCTCCGAGAGTGAGGGGCTGACTGGCACTCACTCCGTAGATCGGGGAGCTTCCTGGCTACCCTCGTTAGACTAAGGAGGACTAAGGGCTACTGGCTCATAGTCCTGCACACGTCAGAGGAAGAAGGTGTTTGGCGTTCCCGTAGATAGACAGCCTCTATTACGCGACACTAGCTGCGGGTAGGATTTTAAGCAGGCGTTTGGTTTGGGGCTGGAATTGAGGAGAGGTGATTCCCAATGTAGAAGGGCTTTTATCGTTGTTGGGATGGATATTTTAGGATTTTATTTTGTGTTACATTTTTATTTACCTTATTGGGATGGACAAGACTTCGTGACATACAGCATTGAACAATGCTCCGACTTAATGCGAAACCCGTCTACTGAAAAATATTAGTAAGGAGCTTAGAGGTTTTTTTGTCTGGTGATAACAATAAATACATTTTCTTAAATAACCAAGATGTACAACACAGCATATAAAGACATGTTAAGAAATATAACCAATCTACCTAAGTATGATGAAGTAATTAAGACTTACAATAAATTTATAAAAAGGTATTTAAATATAACCTATAACTACACATAACATCGCTGAACGAATTACTCCGAAGATTTCCGAAAGTCAAACTCGGCGGTTAGTCCAAACAGTTCATTCGTCTTCGCTTAGAGGTAATATCGAGGTTATGTTGAAATAGTTTTCAAATTCCAATGGCCCTATATATTCGGAAATATCGTATATTTGATTGAATGTGTAATAATATATGATTTCAGACTGCTGTTTTTTATTATTCGTAGGTAACTTTATTAAGTTATACTACTATAGTTAAGTATAAGTTTACTATACCAAGTTATATTATTATTAACTTGTAATATACCAAGTTATTAATTAATTTTATATGGTTAATTTTTATTCACTTGTGGAATATAATTTTATCGTGAAGAAACCATTTTTTAAACAGTTCTGAATTTGTTATTACAATGAAAGCTCTAATATCCGGACCCTCGGGGTCGACATATTCCCGGTTAATAGAACATTCCGGTTGATAGAATGTCGTATAAAAGGACTTTTACTATAGTTGCTAGTTTTATTGTTTTAATTATTATTACAGTCGTTATTATATGAATTAATTTAAAATAACAGTTCGTAACAAATATCAATAGATTTGTATTGCACTCGTACAATATAAAGGTAACAGAAATGTCTATAAACGTATAATGTATTTGTATAGCCTAATTTTGTAAGACTTTGATATGTGGTAGGATAATGTTTTGTTTAATGAAGATAACCCGGCCTCGTGTGTCTAGCTTACTCGTCTCGTATTTGCGCGTTATTAGAAGAAAGAAATGTCAATGAATCTCGCCATGAAAAAATCCAATTTATCTTGTGTCATGAAACTAAAACATTTCAAAGTGTTGTTTTAATTCTGTTTATTTGTTCGAGTGCTTTTAGATAGTTACATCTCTCAATTGTGTACTTACGCTGTCTGAAAAAGTACTTCAGCCACCTCCCAAAGTATATGAAATCATCATAAATTACTAAATACATTTTAATCAGTATTTCTATGAAATAATAATATTAATTATAAAAATTAATAACCTCCTCGGTAATTTCCTCCTCCTTGTAATTCGTATCCTTCCGACAACAAAACAATTTAGTCTAAATTACATTCAAGTATTACATTAATACACAAAAATTAGAATCATTGTTATTATATTAAATTCATTTAATAAGATTTATTTTATAATTTATTATATTTAATAACTTATTATTTAAATAAGTTTTCAATTCATTATCATTATAACATAATATTATACTGCAAATGAAGTAAAATAACTAACATGTCAAAACAATTATTTATGCTAATCGCATAAAATAATTGAAATATGAAATCATGATATCACTTAATTCAAGTGTCAGCTATACGTAGTAGTGTGATTACAGCCATTTATTGATTATTAGTTGCGTCTATGTTAATCGTTCTTAATTTCATTTTAAGCGGATGTGATTAGAAAAGTAGTAGCATTTTCTAAATGAATTCTGTATTCAGGTTGCGTTTATATTAATAATAATACAAATTCTAAGATTTCAATGTAAGTTACTGAATGCTCGGACAAAATAGTTGTCACATTTTAAATTTTTTCCCTAAATATCCCCAAAGAAACCGCAATCGGGCTACAAATGTGCCAGAAATCTTTGGGGGGAGTGTACTTAACAAAGTTTCATGTCGATCGGATTAATGGTGTAGTAATGACAGACACATATAGGGGCTACATTAATTTGTATTCATATAAATAGGCAATGTAAACTTTCTATATTATTTTAAAAATATTTTCAGTTAATAAAAAAATTGATGCGAATAAAAAGGATAATAGGGCCGAGAAAGGTTTTGAGCAAACTGAAAATTATAGAATTCGTCAAATTAATAATAATAATATAGGTGAAAAATAAAATAAGCCTTTAGATTACAAGATGTCTATATATATATATATATATATATATATATATATATATATATATATATATATATATATATATATATATTTGTAGATTATGCAACACTGTTTTCTTGTATACACTTATCACTTTCACTTATGTACTTAAACAAGAATCTTACTTGGTATTTATGCGAGTACTTTCAAAGACTGGTTAGTGTCTCCATCCTCGGGCATACTGAGTATTCAGTATGCCCGAGGATGGAGACACTAACCAGTCTTTGAAAGTACTCGCATAAATACCAAGTAAGATTCTTGTTTAAGTACATAAGTGAAAGTGATATATATATATATATATATATATATATATATATATCTTGTACTAATTTCAATCTATAATAAAATACTTTTTATACATCCACTGAATACATTTTTTTAAACTTGTGGTGGATGAAACTTGATCATAATACAGTTTTTTTTTAAATTTCAATTAATTAATTAATTTAAACATGAATTAATTCTAGTTTTATCGGGAAGAAAACGTTTCACAAAAGTGGCAAGGTATGCAATAGTGTTATTTCGTCCTATTTGGATTAAAATAAATGATTTCACAAAACAGCTGATTTTAAGTTATAGGTTATGTGGTATAACAGGTTAACATCATAGCACTGTTTTAAGGCATAGGTTACGTTACTTTATTTATTATTATTGTAAATATAACTAAAATACATTTTTTTTGTTGTCCTAAGTAGGATTGTATTTAAAAAATCATTGTTCGTATTACTTCTTTACGTTGTCACTACAAACTAGAGATTTACACTTCTATTGTGTGGTAAAAAAAACCATGATTTTTTATCGGATATATTGAGGATTATTAATATAGATGGGATTATTTAAGGACATAGGTCTTAATGAACTAGGATCTGGCAATATGTGTTATTTGGTACCATTTGTACATGGTAGAATATCTGAAGTAGACATATTTTCTACCGGGAACTTATAGTAACTTATTATTTATCTGTTATATACCAAGCAAGAAGTTAAAATATTTAGAAAGTAAATATATAGTTTTGCAAGTTAATCGCGATGAATTGAAGTGACTTGGATGAGGCAAATAAATGTTAAGAGTTTTAAAACTATGTTAAATAAGGAACTAAAGAGGACAAAGCAAGGCATTAGACAAAAGGAGAATCTGAAAATTACCTATGAGGGAAATCTGTGAAAAAGGTATTATACTACGAATGAAGTTTTAATAAAGTATTGACATTTAAAAACATTTATCATAAAACACATGAAAAATTGTCAATTAAAAATGTATATGTTGAATTAGTTATGTACATTTTTGAGTTTGAACTGATTCATTGCTAATCATTAAAATATTGCCTAATTAATGAGGTGTTATGACATTTTCTTTTATCACGTACATAGAATTGCGCGACGGCCTGGAAATGAATTGCGACTAAAAGTGGTCACGAATGCCCTCGTAGAATAGAAACTCGTAGAAAACCTGCCACAAGCTCGGACAGCTGGGATCATACTAATCCAAAACATCGCCAACATGTGGATGGGTTGCTGTTGCGGTAGTCTGTCGGCCATCGCCTAGCTTGTAGTTAGCAATCTAAGAGATTTTAAATAGCTGCAATCTAATATTTCTTTTTGCGTTGCAAGTTTCGTTTTGCAAATGTAGAAGTAAATTGGCCGCAGTTGTTAAAACTCCGTCTTTATTTGATGACAGAAATTTCTCGCATCACTGAATCTTTTAATTGGCCATTAAAGTGACTGTGATAGCCGCCGGTTCGTAAACGATACGCATCTCACTTTCACTGAATTCGTCATCTTTAACGGTTATAACTGTTGCAATGTAAGCTGAAAACAAAACAAAGGAAGTACGCTAAAGTTCTGGAAAGTCGGAGCCACTGTCGTCATCACATTGAAATATTGAACAACACATAGTTCCTACGTGCATACCGTTCACTGGAGGAAGTCTTCCTTCATACCGCGTTAATTCATAGCCTTCCGATGAAAAATCCTTTCCGTTTATAACTGTGCGTTATTTTAATTTTATGACTAAAAATAGCAAATGAAGGCCTAGTGTATATGTTAAGATTGTCCGTCGATGAGAGATTTGTTAAGAGAGCACCGTGTCACGTGACTGAGGGTTAAAAGTGTGTCCGTAAAAAAAACGTTCCGTAAAGAGAGACTTTATTCTTTAATTCCTTCTATTAGTGCACACTCTCATTATATTTAGGCGTCTCTTGTAATCAAACATATTTTTATTCATCCACTCAAGTTCAAATACATTATTTTTTAAACATGTAGTGGATGACGATGTTAATACAGGGTTTTCAAATATTTATTCATTGATTAAAATTTAAAAAAGTTGGAATCTAGGCGGCATTCGAACTGAAGGACTCCATGTTTTAAATCCCGCACTTTGTTACAGAGACAACTTCCCACAGCTAGAAATGTATTTCCCAAATATGTATATGAATTCTTTTTTGTCCCCAACTGGTTGTCGTCGAAACCTCCATTGTACAACGTTAAATTTTTGCCATGTTTACCTCACAATCGTAAATATTACTCTAGGATTAAAAATGTGTGAAAACAATAAACTAAACAGACAAACTGGATTGACTGTATCGAACCTTGCGTCACAAACGAACAATTCGAAAGGAAAACGAAGATAAGGAATTTACTTAATTTTTTAAAATATTTCTTGTTATAATGGTTTATATACTTGTTATAGTTATAGCTACTATCATAACTAAACTAACCATGCAATAGAAAAATTATGATTGGTAGAGAGTTTTTTTTTTGATAAAAGGGAACTATAGGAAGAGCTTCTTGTACTGCGAACTTGTCTGACAGGAGAAAGCCAGTTATGAAGAGGACATAGCTTATTGTTAACGAAAGGAGGCAAAAGTAGGCGTATTGTTAACCAAAGGAGCGTATTGTTAACTTCCTTTGCACAGTAGCGTATACTGAAAGGAAATGGTATGTGGAAAGCACGGGCGGGTGAGTGAAGGCAAAAGTTTTGGGGAAGATGGAAATTAGAGGCAATTACGGAAATAACAGTCAACTGTTAGACATGTATAGGCCTATTAGGTTCTAAAGTTTGATACCATAAATGAACTTTGAACACAAAAAGCCGAAGAGAAGGACCTGCTTGTTAACGAAACACCGATAGCTAATTTGCTATTAATTAAATTTTGTCGAAAGGAGATTTCCCTATGTGGAAGGAAACTGGAGTAGACGATGTGATGTGAATGAAGATCAAGGAATATAAAAATGGGGTTGATTTAAATGGGGTTCAGCTGGGAAAATAAAGCCAAGAGACATCTAATAGACGTGTATATATAAACCAGAGATTGTTATTTATTTTGTCTTGAAACAAAGGGAATACTAAAAGTTCTCGAAATACTGAGACTTTACATTGAAATCATAAATATGATCAAATTTGCTACACGAAAAGATATTATGATAACGTTTCACTTTTTATGAATTCAGTATAGTAGACTACTGTATTCATTACACCGGAGACGGGTTCAATATTCATCTTGGGGCCCCTTGTGTAACTAACCTACCGAAGATCTAAGGGGTTATGAATATCTCGGAGGTTATGAGTTGGAGGTTTTGATCTCCCTCTCCACGAATTAAAACAAAAAAAATTAAATACAGAAAATTTCGTTTAACGGTGTTTTACTGGCAATATAATGTTACGCAATTAAACTTTAATTTGATCAGAAAAAGGCGTGATTTTATATAGAGGTACTCAAAATATAATTAATTTTTAAAGTATAGTTTACAAATTGTCTTTGGATACTCAACCAGTTTTCACAATTCGAAACGACCTTCAAGATTAGCGCTGCAAAGAAAAAGAACCTGGGAATAGCTTGTCACGTCTTCTACGCGTCAATGAGTATAATGCAATAGAATGATATATTGTAAGATTTACAAACTTCGAACAACATCACTGTTTTAAACCATCTTTTATTTTAACGGATCTGCTAAAATAAAAGCTTTAAAAAATAAAATCATTTATTAAGAAATAATGCAATCTAAATTAAAACTGGGTACGTGCCTCTCCAGATCATCCAAGGATTTAGAGCGTGTGACAAGTAAAAGTTGCATTACTGGTTACTAAATGTTGTAGAATGTAGAATAATGTTATCTTAGATGTAGAACGATCATGCAGACGTGCGCGCGCATAAAGTAAATCTTGTTTGTGTTGAATTCGTCTCGGTAATTCTTTGTTATGGCATTGTTTTTTTATCGTTACGTCTAGGCGAAGACGTGGCCGGGGTCGTGGCGTGTGTGATTAACGCACGTACAAGCTGCACTTCGAACAGGACAAGGTTTAGCCAAGTTACTGAATTGGGATTTAAATCGATAAATTTCGTTTTCGTCGAAATAATTGTAACTTTGCCACAGAAACCATATGCACAGAAAATTCTGATACGTTCAGGTATTTCAGTTCCGAAAGTCTAAAACAATTATTTCAGTAGCTAACCAGGTGTCTTTATGTTTAAAACCTATTTATTACATATTACGCTCTAGATGTAAAGATGTTTATGGAATTCTGTACCTTCGCTGTGAGGTTCTTGCTCAACTTTATGGAAAAAAGAGAACAAAATTGTATGTTTTTATCCTGATAACTCATTGACTTACAATTTCATTTAACATGCCTGAAAAGATATCTATAGCCAAGTATAACATTTCGCAGTTAGCCAGTCCCCCTTATTCGTCTGGCTTGGTATCTCGTAACTTTTATCTGTTTCGAAGGTCAAAAGTGCATTAAAAGAACACGACTTAAAAGTAACTGTGAAACAAAAAGTGAAAACTCTCACTGGGCGTGGACGTTCAGCACTGTTTCAACAATGGAAAATTCTCATTAAGGCGTTCTATGATAGAGCATGAGTAAATGATTAACTAAATAAGTTTATCCTGTATGGGTGTATAAGTTTTAAATAGGCTATATTATTTTACATCTTGAGTCTCGTTATTTTCTACCACACATAAGGTGTGATTAGATGCCTGTAGCAAGGGAGTTTTCCGTAATTATATTGACAGGTTTACTCAGTATTTACTTATTGTTACTAACTACATTTATCTACACATCTGGTGTATCAATCCATATTGAAGGTGTTCTGAGTGTTGAAGAGCAAAATACAACACAACACCAACAATAAGGAAAAACTACAAGCACCAGGTGTATACAAACTGAACTACGTCAAACATAACAAATTCTACATTGGACAAACAGGTCGCAGCTTTAAACAAAGAGTCGAGGAACACAAACAGAACACCAACTCAACAATTTACAATCACATAAAAGAAACAGGACACATATACACAGACATTTACCATAATCTAGAAATCCTACACATCAACAAAAAAGGACCACATCTCAACACACTAGAACAATATGAAATTTAGAAAAACACAAAGTAAAAACATATTAAACGAACAAACACAATACAAATCACACATACTCTTTGATACTACCGAAAACCTGCCTTTAAAAGCGTCACCGCTTGACCCGACATCTCCAAGCAGAAGACACTGATGAAGATCGGCACATAGCGATCGAAAACGTTCTGTCTCAGTAAGTTTAAACAAATTTACAAAATTTAAAGTTCGGATAGTTATAAACTATTGTTTAAGTGATTAACTTATCTAACATAAGAACAACTATATTTTAAACCAGGTTTTTCAATTAATAAAATTTTCATTCTAATTCGATTCATTCGTTTCTTATATTACGTTGAATTAGTACGGAGCTTAGTTTTAATTTTGAGTCTTACTTAAGGACTTTGCAAACTATTAAACTTCAAAGGTTGTTTAACTTTTGATTCTCATTGAAGAATCGGGAGCCTATTTTTGTGACTAACCTATTGTTATCTTCAGCGCTATGCGACCATACTAACTTCTTCTTTTTCGTATCACATTTAACATTTGTCCATATATTCCTGCAGATCTTCTTTAGGACAACGTCTGTCCTTTTCTATTCCTTCGAGTGGAACAAAAACCTCTTCTCGGATTATCCATGTAAAAATAGCTTTCCGACCAGAACTTTCTCATTCAACGTAAAGTGCGTTGTTGCAAACGTAGCTTCTGACGGATCTACGACATCACGAAGAATTGAACCGTTGCAGATGTTTATCTGCTACTTATTGAACCCTTATTGAATCTGTTACTTAGTGTAAGCGCTATAGTCGGTATGATCTAACCTGTCTTGATGACCCTGGATTCCGCGGATGTGACTTATCATTTGCAGCTGTTACCTTAATGGATCCCTACTAAGTTAACTTTTTACCATAATTATAATTTGCACATTTCTATCGAATATTTGTACGTAAAATATTAAAAAAACCATACCAATCACGATATTTGTTTTAAAAATTGTGATTGCTATACCACATTAACAGGCTTCGCCAATGTTTACCAAATTATGCAATGTTCGGTATCGTTATTATATTTTTCAATTATTCGATAAAAATTTGGAATTTTTGTTAGGATAGGAAAGTAAATTTACTTAAAGGGGGCTCAATAAAAAAACATCTGTATGCCGTGCAAGTGATAAGGCACGTCCGGGCCAACCCTGGTCTATAAAACAGGTTAGATCATACAGATTATAAAGGTCCGTAGCCCTCTCATCTACTTCTCCTGCCGGCAGTATACAGTTATATACCTCGTTCAGTGTAGCCCAGCAATCCAGTAATTTTTCCGGCTTCCTTGCACATTCCGCCTTACCAAAGAACAGCTTTTTATTTCACGGGTTTCATATTTGTTCCACTTGAATTAAGTTAGTTTTACTAGATGCACTGGTATGTCTGCAGATTCTTCAGGTCGTAATTAAATCTTGCGTGCTCTTGGTGTTTGACTTTATCCGGGCCAAATTTTTTATTTATTTTCCTTCCTTATATGTACTCTAAACAATCTCTTTTTTTATGGTCCAAAACTTGCTCCTTTTCTACTGATTTTGTCCCTGAGCATGAGATTTTTAAAGACTTGTCACTAGACAGACCCATTCTCGTCTAGATAATTCTAGTAGTCTTTTTTTGTTCGTTCATAAATTTATTAACTCTCCTAGATCTTTGAATGTACCCACTTTGAAAAGATTTTTTGTTCGTGTTTTTGGCGCTTAATTTAACTTTTTTTATTTTAGAATTTATTTTCAACGCTCTTAAGAAAAGTCAATTCTAATGTTAATTTCACCATACAACCATATAAGCAGTAATAAAATATTAATATAATCAACCAAATATGTGTCGTGCTTTTATAATGAATTCTTTCCTTCTGTAAATAGTTTCGCAACTCGGGGTCATGAAATCATAAAAAAAACAATTACGCAGTCGCGCTGGAAGCCTATGATGATGCATAACTAATTACATTCATAAACAAACTCGTTGCAATGAGAACAAAACATTTTGCTAGGCTTACAGGGTTTACTTTCTATCGTTTAAGTATAGATATAACTGTCATCGTGTGTTCAGATTGAGATGAATAATGCAGGATTGCAATAGCCTTAACGAATTACGATAAGCAGATTAAGGCGAAAGTAGCCTATCATCCTTCTACGTGCTGTTATATCTAGTTTTATTTGTTTTGTTAATTATTAAATTCAATTTGTTTTTTCAATTCCTTTTGTTAGTCCACACTCTCTTTATAAGTATCTTGTTCAAATTTTCAGTTGTTAATAAAATACTTTTTAATCATCTTCTCAAGTTCAAATGTATTTTTTAAACTTGTAGTGGATGTCAATTGATGATAACAGTTTTTTTTCAAACATTAATTCATTATTTAAATGTAATATAATTAATTTTAGTTTTATGTGGGAGAAAAACGTTTCACGGAAGGGACAAAGTTACTTTGTATATAATACCTATGAAATATAGTTATTTCATCCCATTTGGTTTAAAATAAGTGATAACATGATTTCTTAAAACAGCTGATTTTAAGTTATATGTTATTTGGTAGAACAGCTGTTTTAACGCATAGGTTATGTTACTTTACTTATAATAATTTTAATTATTTAATAAATAGTAACTTAAATAAAATTTGTCTTTGTTGATCTAAGTAGGAATTGTCTTAAAAACATTTTTGTTTATATTGTTAAGAATATTAAAAAAAAAAAAAAATACAAACAAACAACCAAGGACAACCGTCTCTTGACTACTCTGTATGACGTTATATGTTTATTTACAATCTTTACTCCTGATGAATTTCTTACGTCATTCTGCCCTCTTCTTTAATTTCTTGTGAAACATCCGAAAGGGATTTACTCCCCTCAAGCTTCTACGGTTACACACACATGCAACACTTAATGTTTTTAACACCGTTTAAAAATACAGGCAGAGCACCACATTCAACAAACTATCTCCCATTTGTTTCCTTTGTTGTTGTGGTGATCAGTCAGTATGACTCTTATCGCCTGCGAAGAATAGGAAGGGATCGTGAATATAGGTAGGGACACAAAGTCCCTGGTATAGGAAATAAAGGGATATCATGTTCCCACGAAACCACTTGTACAGGGACGCGGACCAGAAGTAAACCTACAGCCCCGCCCAGAGAAATTTCAGCCCTCTGGGCAAACGTGAGTACGCGCCCCTGGCTAATTGACCCTTGTCCTCTCTCTGGGCTGGCATGTAAACCTACTCTCTAATGAGGCCATAAAGAGGTGTCATATTACAATACCTTGTAAGAAGAAGAATAAGGAGGAGTATATAGAAGTAAATAGGATCAAACAAAGGCCATAGTGACCTCCTTTAACTGAAAATAAGGGGAAATTATAGTATTGCACTGGTAGGCTCTATAAACTAAGTAGATTCTCTCCCAACCTGGATGGAGAGGGTGTGTAAGGAGTTGAAACCCGGCCATCCATCGTGACGGCCAGTCTTTTGCTAGCCACCTCCGTTTTACATGTACATGCTGTTGGTATACATACTGGGTTAGAATTCTCCATCTAGATTCGGAGTACCCCAGAGGATTGGGCGATCCTTGAAAAAACACCCACGCGCGCGCGCATGCAGATACACACAGCGCATGCACACACACCCACAAGGCGCGCGCGCACACACACACACACACACACACACACACACACACACACACACACATACACACACACACACACACACACACACACACACACACACACACACACACACACACACACACACACACACACACACACACACACACACACACACACATACACACACACACACACACACACACACACACACACACATACACACACACACACACACACACACACACACACACACACACACACGCACTCACAAACCTTGCTGACCTACCGGCATACCTGCCGCAGATGGTTCTATGAGTTATCGACTATGGTTATAATGCATTGTTTATTTTTTTTTATAAAAGTATACAAACTTAACATTCCTACACATTATAAATAAGAGCAAAGGAACTCAACATATAAGAAAATATATAATCATCAAAAAAGTTAACAGAATTTTTTAAATGACAAAAAACACACTTCAACTCCAAAATAATTTTTTTACACATCCTTAATAGGAAAACACCTCACAGAAGAAACAATCTAGGATCAATGACAACAAACCATACACAGTAACCACTGAATAACAGAAACACGACTACCAAGAGCAATAGTAAACCCGTTGGACAATGAACTGATCTAATGCGTCTGCTGAACATAGCAGTAAGTGGTTTTAGCAAAAATCTTAAAATAGTGAACGTCTCAAGATTACTAGTAGTGAACGCATAAAGTATAAAGATTAACAACAAAATAATAAACTGTATTAACATCAAGTGTCATCCACTACAAGTTTAAAAAAGAGTAGGTGAATAAAAAGTAATTTATTGCGATTGAAAATATAAACAAGATATAAATAGGGAAAGGGGAACTAATAGAAAGAATCGAGAAAAATATCTTCATTTCGTTCTATCTTTGGTGCTTATCAAGTTATCTAACGGGGCTGCCACTTACACGTTTTAAAGGTGGCTGGGGCAATCACAGATATCCGTCTGTAATGCAACAGTTCAGAAAGACTTGTCTTCTGTAATGCAACGTCTTCTTGTAAGATTTCAGAAATGGTAGATGTGAGGTTAGTGGAACCTTGGCTGCGTATTTATAACTTCCTAATTACATGACTGTGTATTATAAATTAGATTTAATTAAACGCAAATCATTTAATTAGATTTAATGGTAAGTTAATTGCAGAGGTTTAAAAGATTTGTCGACTAATTTTAACGTAAAATAAATTGAAAACTTCTCATTTTTCTGTTAGTCGACAAAATTATCTGTTAGACCTTCAGAAATAGCACAGTGAAAATGTGGTTTTTAAACAAATATATTGAGCCTCAGAAAAAGTTCATAACCGCATTGTGCTGCTCACAGGTGCTCTACTGACTATCGCTATTAAGTTTATTCGAGGGTTAATTTGTGCCTTATGTGCCTACCATTAATAGGTTTATACGAGGGTTAATTTGTGCTTTATCTGGTTATTTCTATAAGATTATTCGAGGGTTGATTTGTGCTCTATCTGGTTATTGCTGAGGGTTAATTTGTGCCATATCTGCCTATTACAACTATATTCATTTGTAAGTTCATTTGTGCTATATCTGACTATAGCTATTAGATTATTCGATGGTTGATTTGTGCTCTATCTGCCTATTTCCATAAGATTATTCGATGGTTGATTTGTGCTCTATCTGGTTATCGCTATTAGATTCATTGGGGGTTGATTTATGCTCTATGTGCCTATCGATATAAGATTATTCGAGGGTTGATTTGTGCTCTATCTAGTTATCGCTATTAGATTCATTGGGGGTTGATTTATGCTCTATGTGCCTATCGATATAAGATTATTCGATGGATGATTTGTGCTCTATCTGGTTATCGCTATTAGATTCATTGGGGGTTGATTTATGCTCTATGTGCCTATCGATATAAGATTATTCGAGGGTTGATTTGTGCTCTATCTAGTTATCGCTATTAGATTCATTGGGGGTTGATTTATGCTCTATGTGCCTATCGATATAAGATTATTCGAGGGTTGATTTGTGCTCTATCTAGTTATCGCTATTAGATTCATTGGGGGTTGATTTATGCTCTATGTGCCTATCGATATAAGATTATTCGAGGGTTGATTTGTGCTCTATCTAGTTATCGCTATTAGATTCATTGGGGGTTGATTTATGCTCTATGTGCCTATCGATATAAGATTATTCGAGGGTTGATTTGTGCTCTATCTAGTTATCGCTATTAGATTCATTGGGGGTTGATTTATGCTCTATGTGCCTATCGATATAAGATTATTCGAGGGTTGATTTGTGCTCTATCTAGTTATCGCTATTAGATTCATTGGGGGTTGATTTATGCTCTATGTGCCTATCGATATAAGATTATTCGATGGTTGATTTGTGCTCTATCTGGTTATCGCTATTAGATTCATTGGGGGTTGATTTATGCTCTATGTGCCTATCGATATAAGATTATTCGAGGGTTGATTTGTGCTCTATCTAGTTATCGCTATTAGATTAATTTGGGTTGATTTATGCTCTATGTGGCTATCGATATAAGATTATTTGTGGGTTGATTTGTGTTCTATCTGCTATCGCTATAAGATTGTTCGAGGGTTAATTTGTGCCCTATCTGCCTATTACAACTATATTCATTTGTAAGTTCATTTGTGCTATATCTGGCTATCGCTATTAGATTATTCGAGGGTTGATTTGTGCTCTAACTGGTTATCGCTATTATATTCATTGTGGGTTGATTTATGCTCTATGTGCCTATCGATATAAGATTATTCGAGGGTTGATTTGTGCTCTATCTAGTTATCGCTATTAAATTCATTTGGGTTGATTTATGCTCAGTGTGGCTATCGATATAAGATTATTTGTGGGTTGATTTGTGTTCTATCTGCTATCGCTATAAGATTGTTCGAGGGTTAATTTGTGCTCTATCTGCCTATTTCTATAAGATTATTTGAGGGTTGATTTGTGTTCTATCTGCTATCGCTATAAGATTGTTCGAGGGTTAATTTGTGCTCTATCTGCCTATTTCTATAAGATTATTTGAGGGTTGATTTGTGTTCTATCTGCTATCGCTATAAGATTGTTCGAGGGTTAATTTGTGCTCTATCTGCCTATTTCTATAAGATTATTTGAGGGTTGATTTGTGTTCTATCTGCTATCGCTATAAGATTGTTCGAGGGTTAATTTGTGCTCTATCTGCCTATTTCTATAAGATTATTCGAGGGTTGATTTGTGCTCTATCTGGTTATTGCTGAGGGTTAATTTGTGCCATATCTGCCTATTACAACTATATTCATTTGTAAGTTCATTTGTAAGTTCATTTGTGCTATATCTGACTATCGCTATTAGATTATTCGATGGTTGATTTGTGCTCTATCTGCCTATTTCCATAAGATTATTCGATGGTTGATTTGTGCTCTATCTGGTTATCGCTATTAGATTCATTGGGGGTTGATTTATGCTCTATGTGCCTATCGATATAAGATTATTCGAGGGTTGATTTGTGCTCTATCTAGTTATCGCTATTAGATTCATTGGGGGTTGATTTATGCTCTATGTGCCTATCGATATAAGATTATTCGATGGTTGATTTGTGCTCTATCTGGTTATCGCTATTAGATTCATTGGGGGTTGATTTATGCTCTATGTGCCTATCGATATAAGATTATTCGAGGGTTGATTTGTGCTCTATCTGGTTATCGCTATTAGATTCATTGGGGGTTGATTTATGCTCTATGTGCCTATCGATATAAGATTATTCGAGGGTTGATTTGTGCTCTATCTAGTTATCGCTATTAGATTCATTGGGGGTTGATTTATGCTCTATGTGCCTATCGATATAAGATTATTCGAGGGTTGATTTGTGCTCTATCTGGTTATCGCTATTAGATTCATTGGGGGTTGATTTATGCTCTATGTGCCTATCGATATAAGATTATTCGAGGGTTGATTTGTGCTCTATCTAGTTATCGCTATTAGATTCATTGGGGGTTGATTTATGCTCTATGTGCCTATCGATATAAGATTATTCGAGGGTTGATTTGTGCTCTATCTAGTTATCGCTATTAGATTCATTGGGGGTTGATTTATGCTCTATGTGCCTATCGATATAAGATTATTCGAGGGTTGATTTGTGCTCTATCTAGTTATCGCTATTAGATTCATTGGGGGTTGATTTATGCTCTATGTGCCTATCGATATAAGATTATTCGAGGGTTGATTTGTGCTCTATCTGGTTATCGCTATTAGATTCATTGGGGGTTGATTTATGCTCTATGTGGCTATCGATATAAGATTATTCGAGGGTTGATTTGTGCTCTATCTGGTTATCGCTATTAGATTCATTGGGGGTTGATTTATGCTCTATGTGGCTATCGATATAAGATTGTTCGAGGGTTGATTTGTGCTCTATCTGGTTATCGCTATTAGATTCATTGGGGGTTGATTTATGCTCTATGTGGCTATCGATATAAGATTATTCGAGGGTTGATTTGTGCTCTATCTGGTTATCGCTATTAGATTCATTGGGGGTTGATTTATGCTCTTTGTGCCTATCGATATAAGATTATTCGAGGGTTGATTTGTGCTCTATCTGGTTATCGCTATTAGATTCATTGGGGGTTGATTTATGCTCTATGTGCCTATCGATATAAGATTATTCGAGGGTTGATTTTTGCTCTATCTAGTTATCGCTATTAGATTCATTGGGGGTTGGTTTATGCTCTATGTGCCTATCGATATAAGATTATTCGAGGGTTGATTTGTGGTCTATCTAGTTATCGCTATTAGATTCATTGGGGGTTGATTTATGCTCTATGTGCCTATCGATATAAGATTATTCGAGGGTTGATTTTTGCTCTATCTAGTTATCGCTATTAGATTCATTGGGGGTTGATTTATGCTCTATGTGCCTATCGATATAAGATTTTTCGAGGGTTGATTTGTGCTCTATCTAGTTATCGCTATTAGATTAATTTGGGTTGATTTATGCTCTATGTGGCTATCGATATAAGATTATTTGTGGGTTGATTTGTGTTCTATCTGCTATCGCTATAAGATTGTTCGAGGGTTAATTTGTGCCCTATCTGCCTATTACAACTATATTCATTTGTAAGTTCATTTGTGCTATATCTGGCTATCGCTATTAGATTATTCGAGGGTTGATTTGTGCTCTAACTGGTTATCGCTATTATATTCATTGTGGGTTGATTTATGCTCTATGTGCCTATCGATATAAGATTATTCGAGGGTTGATTTGTGCTCTATCTAGTTATCGCTATTAAATTCATTTGGGTTGATTTATGCTCAGTGTGGCTATCGATATAAGATTATTTGTGGGTTGATTTGTGTTCTATCTTCTATCGCTATAAGATTGTTCGAGGGTTAATTTGTGCTCTATCTGCCTATTTCTATAAGATTATTTGAGGGTTGATTTGTGCTCTATCTGGTTATCGCTATTAGATTCATTGGGGGTGGATTTATGCTCTATCTGCCTATCGCTATTGGATTATTCGAGGTTTGATTTGCCATCAAGCGAAGATTTGTTCTCACCACAGTCGCCAAACATAACGACCTCGAGCGTTATTCGGTGCACTCTTGTTGATAACGAATAATCAATCAATGTTGTTAAAAGTACAGCAATGTCCTTGAATCTGTAGGACCTTGACCTGGGTCAAAAATCACTGATAAACCCGCTTATTGCATACTGTGAGTTTAAATACAGTTTGAGCCAAGTCTGGGTTTGCACGCGATGACAAGTGTTTGGTTTTATTAAGTGAAGACATCCATCATAAATAAGGTAAGCACTCTACGCTTAATATCTTTAATTTATTTGTACGAAAAAATTTAAAGCGTGCTGAGATTGTTTTATCTATATAAACACGTAATTTAAACAAACATTTCTTTATAGTTCATTCCTACTTAGATCAACAAAGAAAAATTTTATTTCAGTTACTTTTTGTTAAATACTGTAATTACAATCATATAAATAAAGTAATATAATCTGTATGTTAAAACAGCTGTTCTACCACATAACCTATAACATAAAATCGGCTGTTTTATGAAATCATAGTTATCACTTACATTAAGCCAAAAGGTACGAAATAACTATATTGCATACCTTGCCCCTTTCGTTAAAAGTTTTACCCCCATAAAATAGTTTTAAATTTATTTAATGTATTAATATTTAGAAAAACTGTGTTAACAGCAAATGCCATCCACTCCACTACAAGTTTTAAAAATTGTATTTAAACTTAGTGGATGAATAAAAAGTATATTATTAACGATTGAAAATTTGAACAAGTTATACACAGTACAAGAAGAGTGTGAGCTAATAGTATTAATTGTAACTCAGAGAGATTTAAAGTTGTGTGTTCTATAATAGCGTACCAAATATCTCTTTGTACCGTTAAAGGGTCTTTTGATTGTTGGTTTCTGAAAGGAGCAACCATGATGTAAAAAAAATTAAAGCGAAAATAATATTAAAAATATAATTAATTTTTACAGATGAAATTTCTAAACATTATTATAATTTTAGTCGAATGTAAGTGTTTTGTACTAAACTAAGAACACGCCTAAACAGTTTTTTTATATTAGTTTTGGGACGATCCGTTACTATGACTATTAATGTCTACAAAGGATAGGGAAGGTTTGTCAATATAGGCAGGGTTAAGGTAGATGTTATAAGGGGCACCACGTGTGCATGGTCTCGTGACGTAAACATACTCTGAATCACTGTCATAAACACGAGGGTCATCCTAATCATAATCAGAGTCTATCTGCTCCACCCACTTGAAAAAGAACTCAAACTAAGCGTAGGGTTATTATATAGGGTGCAGTAATGATCCCCTCTTATTAGAAATATGAGAAATTATTGCTTAATGAGTGTCGTTTATGTGCAATAGATCTGCTTGTATCTGGGATAAAAGGATTATTGAAATGTGTTTATTTATCTGGTGGAAGGTAATGTTCTTAAATTTAAATTCAGTGAATCACTTAAATTAAAAAGAAAGTCTGATTGAATGCCCATTTCCTTCGTTGACTATGTTAGTCTAATCTATGGTAAATGAGTCGGTATCTGGTAAATAAAAAGCGATTGATTTCCGAGTCAAGTATATACGTTTTTTTATTTCAATTACGACGTTTCGAAAATTGGTTCATTTCCATCATCAGGTTTTTTGTTTGAATTGTAGATCGACATAATTCTTCATATTATTACAGCAAATGCGTCCATACGCACTTGAAATGTATTTGAAAAACTCGAGTAAAAATCTTAACAGTCACAGTGGAGATTTTTTTTAAGCATTGCTTTGAGTGTAAACATCAATTATGAACATATATTTATTTGCAGTGTTTGTGTTGTACACTTGAGGTTTTTTAAATATATAGTTATTGATATCACTTGGCAAAAAAACACTACTTACTGACATTTTTCAGCAGACGTATTTCCCACTAGATCAGTGCATTGTTCAATGCTGTGAGCCACATGATTAAAGACTAAGTTGTTGAACAATGAACTGTTATAGTACGAAACGAGTCTGCTAAAAATATCGGTGAGTAGCGGTTTTTTGCCAAGTGATATCCATATTTATTATTGTGCGTACTAAATAATATAAATTTATACCTATCATAATTGCAAATTTAAACAAAGGATATCCCGCGTAAAAAACAGGTTTCATCGTTTCCTTTAGTTTTTCTTCTTTTCCTGTTTTCTTCGTCCCTCTCGCGTAGAGCTATTTTGTGGGTGAATATCCACTGCTATCTTCCTATACTAGCTGCCAGTCCTTTCATTGTAATCACACACCTGTCATGTGTTTATCTCTAGGTAAGTATTTTGCATTCCTATCTACTTTCACACGGTCGAGCTGACGTTCTCAGTATCTCTACAGAAAATATTTCTTGAGTTTACACAAACACACACTCTCTCTCTCTCCCTCTCTCAGACTCACACACACTCTCTCTCTCTTTCTCTCTCTCTCTCTCTCTCACACACACACACACACACACACACACACACACACACACACACACACATATATATATATATATATATATATATATATATATATATATATATTGTAACGGGTGAGCTTTTTTCCTGGGGTAAGTATTTATCAGGGCTTTATTAAAAATGTGTGTTAATTACTAATTAACAAATTAATTAACCTTACTTACCAGGGGCTCCTAGTTTTCCGTTTTCAGCCAGGCATAATAATGTCTTTCTGTAAACGATCTTCTGATATCTTCGGAAGATAAAACTAGGTTACTTGAAATGAAAATTGAAAGTTTGTTACGTTCTAGTTTACTTGTGAAATAAGAATTTAAATTTTTAAAATACGATGTTATACAATTTATTAATCAGTGACAAATTACAAAGGAACAAATGACACCAATGTGTTGAGTAATTTACTTTTAATTACTGCTAATTATTCCATACATTTTAATTACTTATTAACCTTTAAAATTTATATATTTATCGAGAAGATAGTAACTTAAGATTTCCAATTAAGTTTTTAGAAATGAATATTCAAGGGACAATTTCTACCGTTCATGTGTTAACCGTTTATCATTTAAAATTCAACTTAGTTAACATTAAAATACATTTTCTTTATTATTATCTAAAACGTACCTGCTTGTGCACATTACTTATTTTTAAAACACTTTAACACATATTAAACATTGCCCATGGCTTTTGGAATCACTAATCACTTAACACATCGCTCTTGCAAATCAGCGCACTTAAACAAAAATGATATCAACTTTTACTCATTTGAAATACATAAATAATCGCTTCTGACTTCTTCTTTAGTTGCGTTATTAAAATTTGGTACCGGCCTTGACATCTTAAAATTTGGAATACTGGAAGCTTATAAATTTCTAGGTTACGTCCGAAAATGCCATCACGTCTGTTCTGTTCAAGAACCTCTGGATGAGTGGGGCTTCTGAAGGGGCACGCCAACGGAAATCCCACCCTCGATTATTATTTCGAATTTTTCGATTGGTGCATTGGATCTGGCGATATCAGACCCTGCTTACGTCACATGAGGTGATGTCAGTTAATTACCCTGAGTTACTACCTCGTACGATATTTTACATTTTTACCCGCTAGGGGTGCTACTATCTATGCTAGCTTCACAATGAGCACGAATAAAACAAAAATTTTCTTTTATATTGGAACGATATAATTATTAAATAAAAATCAAATATATAAATGAATTTATATGTAACACCTTATTTTTAAGAGTGTTACATTTTCTCTTGTCGACCTGAAAAGAAAATTTTTGTTCAACATTCATCTTATTTCTACTTCAACATTGTATACATGAGTGTGTGCAGTCCCCTTTTACAATTGAACAAAATTTTATACCTACTATAGTAAAAGTATAAACATTGACTGGCCAACGGATGTTTTTGTTTACCTGCATTCTCAACTATGAAATGCTCGCTATTCCCCCTAGCGCTTGACAAGTTGTACAACAACGGAAGCATATCCGCTTTCTCACACATAGGCTCTTTTAAAAAAACTACCGGTTTCACAGCGTTCTATTGCAAAGACGTTCTATACATTTCACATTTTAAAACTTTTAAAAACATTACAGACTTCAATTACTTTTATTAAAATTTGTTTCTTGTGAACATTCTGTTTCATAAACTTTTATGAATACAAATTTATATCTTATCAATTTTTAAATTCTTTACTCTTTCAATTCCTTATTAATTTTCAATCAAATTACTTCATTATTAAAAAAATCCTTCAATCATTTATTAATTGAATTTTCTTTGAAATTGTCTCTTTTTGTGTCAACAAACATAACCTACTAGCTGTATTTATCACAGTCCACTTCCTGGGATCTGCAAAACTGCTTACTCCCTGTAAGCCACAAATTACCACATTCAAACGATGCTATACATATTTTCTCGTAAATTCTTTCTCAATTTACCAACTAAGACTGTACCATTGCTTTATAGCTTCTCTGTTATTTTTACAACCTTCGTACATCTTATACAAAAACCCTGGATTTCAAAACCCATATTTTGAATCCAAATACCTTATTCTTAAATCAAATCCCATACTTTGATTTAAAAACTATACAGCTAGGTGCTGACACAACAAGGACTTTATTTACTTCATTAATCTTATAATTTCATTCAAACATTACTATAATACTTTGATTTTAAATTTTGACTAAGCTCTTGCATTAATAAAATAAGAATTAAATTAAACAGAAACTAGGGTTGTACTTTCATATACAATGTTTTGGTCAAGCGTTTTAGTCTATTCGTGTAGTATTGTGTATTTTGAGATTTTTGTCGTCCATCTCGTGTATTAGTGTAATTGCATGTCATTGGGCCCTTTCGACACGCAATTATGTAAATGTGTCGTCATGATTTTGTAAAACTCCATATCAAGGCACCTCCCATTTTCTTTATTAAACAATTCCCCTTTTAAAAATTAAACAATGGCTTGAATTTCTTCCAACATTGACTTTTAATACTCTTTTATTCGTCTAATAAATAATCTAGCCCTTTCAGAATGTACCTGCTTCGATTTTAATCGTTTTATGTGAGCTCTTCTATATTATTGAAATTATTACCTTGTTGGAACAGTACAGACACATGATTAAAAAAAATTTACAATATTTTATATGGACCTTCATATTTTATAGCCAATTTACTGCGAAAATTCTTTTGAGTTTAAATTATTAACCATACAACGTTTTTTATACTATTTAATGTTACTTTACATTTTGTTTAAAAATTAAAATGACAAGAATTCTTTGAAATATCTTTTAATTAAATTTTCTTTGAATGTGTCTCATATTATGTGAACAATCCTAACCTCTCATCTAGCTGTATAAACCTGCTCACTTCTTGTAAGCCACCTAATTACCATATTTGCCCCTGAGCACATTGTTTCACGACACTGTTTGTCTATACAATTTTTACTCTCATTTGGCAAAATTTTAAGCCTGTACCATTGTTTATAACATCTTTGTTATCTTATACATCTTCAGTACATCTTAACCCTTTTTGAATTTCAAATCCCGTTCTTTGAAACCAATAACTATACCATATATATATATATATATATATATATATATATATATATATATATTACTATTTCATCTGTCATAGATTTTCTTTCGTTTCCCCCTGATACTTTTCTTACAAATTATTTCCTGCATCTATTTCCTTAATTGAATTAATTTTGGAAGACAAGGAAATACCTTTACCAGTATGTGTTCGACCAGGTTTAGTGGGAACTACTGGTTTAGTCACACTTTCCTGTTTTGACTGCGGACAGAAATAAATTGGTGATCCAATAAGATAATTAAGTGTGAAGTAGCTTTAACTGCCTACGACGGAGGGATCTGCCCGGGGCTGGAACAAACTAATTTGGCCAACATATTATATTCGATTTTTTGTTTGACTATATGAGATTTGGTTCCGCGTTTTTAATATATGTTCGCGGTGAGGGCATCGTTCGTGCGCCCTTGAAGCGGCCTTGTTTACGCGATATCGATTTTCATACAGCTAATCCTACATTCTGTGGGAATTACGTGCTTCGGCGACGTTTCCAAAACCGGTTAACCCTGTGGTTAGGAGATGCGGCAGATTAGATACAGAATACAGATGATTCGGGCTGATTTTATGTTTTGCGAATACACGGTGTGTTAAAACAGTGTGACTAATTTATACTAAACACTCTGCCATCGGTGTTAAATTTACATTTCCAAGTTGATCAGATTATGCATATACATTATATAAAACTACTAGGACAATCAAGCACATGTTTGATGGGACGCTACTTTTAGACCACCAAGCGTCTCAGTTCCTTACAGTCTTTCCCCTTTCTTCCATCTGCTTTCCAAAATTTCCTGGAAATTTTAGCTCTTTCGTCATCAATGAGTAAGCCCAGGATCTGACATGACACTCGCATACAGTGTAAGTAAACATTTTTAAGCTGGCACCTGGGGGCTGCGGGCCTTGCCAAGAGGCCAAGGACGATGGGAGGTTGGAGGTGCTCGCAGGTCATTTTCAAAAGCATCGACCCTTGGACTTCCACTGACTCATAGGGTTGACTCGTTATTTTGTTACTTATTAACGCATTATAATATTTATTAATAATAAAAATAACAACAAATGAAAATAGGGCGTTCAAGGTAGTGTGTTAATAGGATTGTCTAATGGTTGGGACGGGTAGACCACGATTTATGGCCCCGATAAGGGATGACAACAGTGGCTGATGTTATATAGATGACTAATACACAATTTCTACCTAAGATCCAAGTGCCAGCTTATAAAATTTGACCTATATATGCTGTATAAGGGCGAGACAATTCGATATAAAATGTTAAAATTTGTTTGCGAAGTATTATTACAATAGCTGAAAGTTTGAATTCTTTGATGTTTTGCAGAACAACTAATAACTCATAAATCTATTAACAATTCAGGACATGCTGTACTAATTCTATGGTTAATAATATGACCTCAGGATAGACCTTAAAGTGCTTATCTCATGTTATTCTATTCATATATTTACCTACTAATGTTTTTTTCTATTCTATTATTCGTATTATTAAAACAACTTAAGTTTAAACCAATACAACAAACGAGGATGATTGTTCTCTTATCTACAAATATCTCTATATATAAAAATGAATGTTTGTGTGCATGTATGTGTGTGTATGTATGTTATAGACACCTAAACCGCTAAACAGAAGTTGATGAAATTTGGAAGGTTTGTTTAACATACTTCCAGGATTGTTCCTGAGACGTTCGGTGTAGATCTATCCACAGGGCTCCGCCCCAGAGGCTTAGGATTGTTCAAAAACCGATGTATATATATATATATATATATATATATATATATATATATATATATATATATATATAGGGCTATGTGTGTATGTAATGTCTTATGAACGCCTAAACCACTGAACAGAAGTTGATGAAATTTGGAGGGGTTTGTTTAACACATTCCCAAGATGGTTTCTGTGACGTTTGGAGGTTATCTGTCTGCGGGACTTCGCCCCAGAGGCTTAGGATTGTTCAGGAACTGATGTATATGTATATAGGCTTATGCGTGTATGTAATGTCTTATGAACCCCTAAACCAATAAACAGAAGTTGGCGAAATTTGGAGGGTTTAACACATTCCCAAGATGGTTCCTGTGAAGTTGGGCGGATATCTGTCCACAGGGCTCCGCCCCAGAGGCTTCGGATTACTCAAAAACCGATGTATGTATATATATATATAGGCCTATGTGTATATGTAATGTCTTATGAACGCCTAAACCGCTGAACAGAAGTTGATGCAATTTGGCGGGATTGTTTAACATATTCACAGGATGGTTCGTGTGAGCTTTGGTGTAAATCCGTCCACAGGGCTCCACCTCAGAGGCCTAGGATGGTTCAGTGTACAGCCTTCCATAAGTCTAATGTTAAAATGTATATCTGTACTAGCGTCACTTGAATTAATTTTAAAAAATTATAAACATTGTAAAAATAAAAATACATTGTTAATTATTTTAAACTGTTTAAAATTGCTAAATTCCATGTACAATTATTGCTATCACACTTATTGATATTAAAAGTAGGATCGCCGATAATATTCATGCGAAATTTGAATCAATCAAAGCTGTGCAATGGAACCAGGGAACCACAAAAAATCTGACACCCAACTTGATCCAGGCAGACATTAGAGGGGGCAAATTCAAAGGAGAGATGGTCTTAATTCCATGACTACCGATGATTTCATTAGATCTACCTATTGATTTCAAACGGCTACAATTTACTTTGCATTC